>CATKHU010000325.1:0-5000 GCA_949752735.1 Lumbricus terrestris
CAGATCGATTGCAAGTCTGGCTATCGATATTTACCTGCGGCGTTGACAAGTGACATAATTATATACATTGATACTCTCCGCACCTTTGACCACAGTGCCCCTAAACCCCCCCCCCCCCCCCATCTCGTCAGGAATCGATCTCTGTGTGTCGTAGAAGTCTTCTCCCATCTTCAACCGTTTATCTTCCTTTTCATTCTTTTTATTAGTTCCACTTGTTGACATCCCGTACTCTTTTGGCATTCACTCGCAATTGCTCAGCGCTTCGGCGTGAAACTTCGATGCAGTGTCCGCGCTGCAGCCGGGAGCGCCTCTGAGGAGAGAGCTTGAAGGGACGCTATAACAGGTGCATATATATGATATATATATATAATATTCCTCCGATCTCATCTCTTCTCCTCAGTATGTATACGCTTTTTCATCTGGTTGATTCTCTTGCGTTCTCCAATTTATGACTTTTTCCTCCTCCTCCTCCTCCTCCTCCTCCTCCTCCTCCTCCTCCTCCTCCTCCTCCTCTTCCTCCTCCTCCTCCTCCACCTCCTCCTCCTCCTCCTCCTCCTCCTTCTTCTCCTCCTCCTCCTCCTCTTTCAGCTGCCTCGTCCTCTTTCCTCTTAATGCTCCTTTTCCTACTCCTCCTCCTTCTTATATATATATATATACACGTGTATATATGTATGTGATTGTGCATGTGTATATTTATACATGACAACGCTGAGCTTTCCGCTTGTATTGTGTCCACAGGCGACCGCAGGCCCTCATACAATGCAGGTATTGCGTGTTGGACATTATAAATCCCTGCGGTGTTGGAGGTTATGATAATATGCTCGGCTTTTGCTCGACTGTCCTGTATTAATATTAGTCCAAAGAACAGTCAAATCCAAAGGGCGGTTCAAAGGAATTTCCTTTGGATTTGAGGATGCATCGAGGGTTTAGCAAGTTATTGCAACTTATATAGCGCCGCTTCAGGAATTTTTTATCCCTTGTATTCCTCCGGGATATACATATACATAATATTATATACATGAAAGAAAAAGGTGCAAAAGGTGAATTCTATAGTTAATCATAAATGCCTACCTGTTGTAGTGGTATAGAGTCTCGTTTAAAATTCTATCGGCCATAATTTTATTGTAACCATGAGAATTGAATGCGCAGGACCACCATCATCACAACCACATGCAGTTTATTTAGCACGTTTGGGTAAATACCCGTTCATTGTGATGGCTAAATAACAAAAAGACTGTGACAATTGAGCTATTGTAATGGGTGGATGATAAGGACAGAGACAGTCAGAGACAGAGACGCCCAGAAAGAGGCGCACAAACAGACAGACAGACAGACAGATAGACAGGGACAGATATGCACACGTTACACATATATGTAAGAAGACTCGCAGAGACAGACGGAAGCGGAAACAGGCAGACACAGACACACGGACAGCCACAGACAGAAGGACAGACGCAGACAGATGGACAGACAGAAACAGACGGACAGACGCAAACAGACGGACAGGCACAAACAGACACAGACAGACACAAACAGACACGGACAGACACAGACAGACGGACAGACACACACACACAGAGACAGACAGACAACCAGACGATTGCAGTCAGTCTAGTTAGAGTCTGCAGTGAGCAAAGGTGACGCGTTGTTAAAGCCTGTATTTTCGGCGATAACTGACGCGAGTTTGATTTCTTTGGGCGTGCCATGGATGTGTCTGCGGGGCGCGATATGCAGCCAGTGGGGTGTGGCTCGTGGCTCGGCAGTGGGGGAGGGGTCGTCCAGGGGTTAATGGAACGGCGCCCTAATTCCTCACTTATCCGGATTTTCCATCATATCGTCCCGGTCCGTCACCTTCCTGCGTAATTGGATATAGGCTGCAGAGCGAAGACATGGAAGACATGGAAGACGTGGAAGTGCATCCGGACTGCATGGAGCAGCGTTATAAGGTAATGCATGGAAGGAGTAATGGCTTAATACTGGAAACTGATATAGCGCCAGCGTGTAACGTTGGGATACGGTTGCAGAAATTGGGAGGAAGTTGAAGTCAGAGGTCATTTCGTTCATCTTGAATCGAATGACAGTACTGTTGTGCACACGTGCTTAATTGTTTCCTATTATCCGTTTATACATGCCAAGTGAAGTTTGTGATGCAATGTATGAAATGATTATACTGTCTGCATGTTTATTGATACTACGGCTACTACTACTTCTGATACTGCTATTGCTACTGCAACTGCCGCGGCTACAATTGCTGCTGCTACTGCTAGCCTACTGCTGTAACTGCTGCTGCTACTGCTACCACTGCTGCCGCTGCTACTACTGCTGGTGCTACTACTACTACCCCTTCTATATACTGCTACTGCCGCTGCTGCTACTGCTGCTGCTATATAGTACTGTATACGTCGGACGTTTCCTGTGGTTGGTCCAACAACCCTTAGAGCTACAAGACACCTCACAAACTGTTCTCAGTTTCACCAACTGCTGAAAAGACTGATCCATTTCTGTTTGGCCTGCCTGAGTTGAGTAATTATCCTGAAGGGGCGCTATATAAATTCTGATTGATTTGTTGAACTCATTTCATGCGACGCTCTGGGATTCGATCCGGGTGCGCATGGGTGAAAGACTTACTCTTACCTGAGCGGGAAGACGATTGTGGCTTTGGATGGACGAGAAGACACAGTGGGACTGGGGAGGTTGTCAGAGGCGGATCCAGGATTTCTGGTTAGGGGGGCGTAAATACTACCAATCCAATCCCGTATATATATATATATATATATATATATATATATATATGAAATTAGATCACGCAAAACTATAGGCCTAATGATCCGTTTTATAGAAAATGTTATGGAACTTTAAAAAATATATAGTTTCTCATATAAAACCACTGGTCTCCACTGAAGGTAAACAGTGAAACGATTATAAATCAGTTATCGGTTTTGATCATGCAACCCTTGATCCAAAAAGGAAATAATTAAGTGTCACATGCCAGTGGATTAAGCAGTGTCATTCTCCTTGGATGCTTTCTGGCGTAGGCATTGATAATAATATTGTCATCAATGTCTAACTTGATGTCCTTGTGGACAAACAATAAAATGAGTGCATTAAATCTGTCCTCGTTTATTGTACTTCGGAAACACGACTTCACAAATCGCAGACTAGAATTTGCTCGTTCAACACTGCAAGCCGTGACAGAAGTGAGCAGCAAAATGTGAATTATTGTGGTAATATTTGGATACATAATACCAGGGGCGGATACAGAAATTTCCGAAGGGGGGCCAAATTTTTTTGTCTTATTGGTGGGACAGGGAAAAAATTTGTGTCCCGCCGAAAGAACTGATGACTTTTTTTGTCATCGACCAAATTTTCCGGGAAAAAGAAACCATTTCATCCGCCGAAAAAACTGATGACCTTTTTTTAGTCATCGACCAATTTTCCGCGAAACATCCGCCTCTAAATCGACGGGGGGGGCATGTCCCTTACGATTTTGTAATAGGGGGGCCTGATGTTCTGCTTTTCTCTCCGACTACATTTATTTAATAGCTTGTTGAAACCAAATGGGGGGCCACGTCCCATGCAATTTTTAAATGGGGGGCATGGCCGGATTGCCCCCCCTGGATCCGCCCCTGCATAATTCGACAGGAGCGGCTGTCAGCGAGGGTGTCCGACAGGGTGCTTGGTGTGCTGTCAGCGTTTCTCCACGTCTGCTGCCAAAGCTTTAACTCTTGATGAAAAGAATCCGGCGAAGGGCCGAAGGCAGGTCATCATGATAGCAATAAAGTATACCATCAGCAGTGAGTGCGTCGATGTTTGAAACATTAGATGGAATGAGACTTAGACCACGAATTGCTTGTTTTGCAAGATCTCCAAATCGTAGGCTAAACTGCTGAAGTAGACTGTCCAGAAATGGAAGATAAATGTTTCGTTTGAAATGTTCATCTGGCGTTGCAGCGGGTGCAATTATATTAGTTTTAGGTCAGTTTAGTTTGAGAACATTTGCTGCAGGTTTAGGGGGGGCGTACGCCGGCTCCGCCCCCCTCTAAATCCGCGCCTGGTTGTGGGGGAAGCGAATTTCCTATGTGATCGGTCACGGCGGCTTATCATTACGAATTTTTCAGTCGCACTTGTTAAGTATCTCAGCGGGTGAACCCATATACATCAAAGAGATAGAGAGGGAGAGACACAGAGACAAACAGACAGAGGGAGAGACACAGAGACAAACAGAAAACAGACAGAGGCAGATATTCGCACGAGTTGACCTGTGATCGACATATCCACATGGCTGCAATGGGCTACCAGAACCGATTGGGGTAGGCTAGCAGGCAGGGCAGCGTAGGGCAAGGTAGGGTATTGGATATATGGTATAGGGCATGGTAGGACAGGACAGGGTAGGGTTGAGATGGGTGCGGTGGGTTATTTTAGGTTGTATACCTGTCGACAAACTATTGCCACTGGGTTTCACGTTTAATATTGTGGGTTTGTTTTCTTCATTTCTATAGAGCCCGACCCTTCAAGCTCACTACTCAGAGGCGCTCCCGACTACAGCGCGGACGCTGCATGGGAGTTTCATGCAAAAGCGCCCAAGCTATTGCGAGTGAACGCCATGCTGCGAGGCTACGGTACGCGTTGGCTTGAGGTGGATTCCATCCGGGAGCCTCCAAGCTCCATCTGCAAGGCAACGAATAAACCCACTACACCACTGCGCCCCACGGTCGATTGACTAGCTGCTGTTGTTGTGAAACGATGCTGTGTAATATTAACGATGATTAGTGTCGCCCTCCTCCTTTCTCCAGGCTTGGGACTGGCACTTCCAAAGAAGGAGCATTAGCGGCCATTTGACTTGAGCCAAAGGTTCCTTACATAATTATGATGATCAGAGATTAATATCAAGAGGTCTTTGCTTGAGCCAAGAATCATATTAATACAAAAAAGAATATATAAAAATATATATATATTATATATATATAATAATATATATATATATATATATATATATATAT
>CATKHU010000325.1:10000-12029 GCA_949752735.1 Lumbricus terrestris
GAATGGGAAGAAAAAGACAGGAGCACGAGGAAGAGGAAGATAAAGAGCAGGAGCAGGGACAGGAAGAAGAATAGGAGGAGGAGCAGCAGGAACAAGAGGAAGAGAAAGAAAAGAGAATAGGAAGACAATTAGTAGAAGGAAGAGAAAGAATAGTAAGAGGAAAATAAGGAGCAGGGGCAGGAAGAAGAATAGGGGAGGAGGAGTGGGAGGAGCAGGAGGAAGAGCAAGAATGTGAATAATAGGAAGGAGGAGCAAGAGGAGGATGAGGAAAAGTGGAAGTGATAGGAATAAGAGGAAGTGGAAGAGAAGGAAGAGGAAGGAGGTCGGTTGATTATTTGCAGCACTAGTATTATAATGGATAATGACTACAATTGTTGCAAAAACAATAATCCGAAAGGACAATATTGTGGTCTGACTAAGTTTTAAAGTCGGCTGGAACAGCGTTAAACATGCTTTTATTTTGTCTACCCGATGGATTTGCATCTTTAGCCCCGCCTTTCAATCACGTGGTCCGGCAATGGCTATAATTGTTGTGATCGTTCACTGGATGCAATGTAAAATATGGAGTCCGAAATTTTTTGCAGAGACGATTACGTGGACCTAGAAATTTGCAGGAGAGATTACGGTAACGATTTCACAGCGCTGAACTGTTGCTTTTGCGAGCCCTTAGTAAGACGTGTAATATGCAAGCCTTTGCAAAGAGATAGATTTTCAGACTTTGTGGTAGGCCTATAGGCTATAGGCTTACCTTTCCCTTGCCCTGTTTTCATTTCAAAACGCCTTGCCTAACTTGAACTTACTTTGTTATAGTTTACTTTGCGTTTTATGTATACATCGTATTACGAAGCCGCGTGTTACTTTACCCTTACCCCACTCGGTGCTGTTTAGTCGTTGCGTGCGGCAGCGTTGACTGAATCCCAGTGGTATGCGCATTGCGCAGTGCAAGGACCCCCACAGAGGTGTGCGCTATGCACCGCTTAATTACCGGCGTTTCCGTCCTAATAATAGATGGCTTCCGTCGGCAGACCCCAGGTGGCGGCGGAAGACATGTCTAGGCAGAATCAGACCCGCCACACAGGAGCTATAATACGCGAGTCAAGATGGAATAAGGTAAGGCGAGGCGGTATTAAGGTAATTTGGCTTCCACTCTGAATACGTCAGGTACACATCTCTTCGTTCTTGCCACGAGACATGCTGGCATATCGACGAAGAACACGGCGCTCTTCCGCCTCTAGGGATCTGATAGTCCCGCGCTACCGTGCGACGAGTCGAGATGGCCGTTCCCGCTCGTCCGGGAAAAATCTTAGGCGCAGAATTCCAACTCTGCGGATGCCAATGTATTATTATTATAATAGGTCCCTTTAACACGGCTCAAGGAAAAATTTCCTACGTTTTAAGTCGCCGTTTATTTAGAAAGCGTTAGATATAGGTTCGGCGCTTCTGTGAGGTTGTTGATAAATACGCTATAGCAGTGCTCTGTCTTATATATAATTTTATATATACACACATATATATATATATATACAGGGTGGCGCAAAATAAACCGGACTATTAGTTTTTGCAATTGCATCGCTTGAATAATCAAAGTAATTATCGCCTTAAAACTATCATTAGACAAACTGGTATATCTCGTAGAACTGTTCAGCGTATTGCTAAATTTGACTTACAGCTTAAAGTGTTTCGGCGACGTGAGGTGCAGCTGATAGCACACGCTGACAGAGTGAAACGGCTTGCCGCCTGCAAACGTCTGTCTCGACGACTAACCGTAGCTAAATTGGCCAGAACATGGTTTACGGATGAAAAGATCTTTACAGTCCAAACACCAACCAATTCACAGAATGATCGAGTGTACGCCAACGTAGCTGTGAAACGAGACATTCCTTCAGAACGCTTGCTGAAAGGTCGGAAGCACTTCTCACAGAGCATCATGGTTTCGGTTGCCGTGTCGCAGCTGGGGAAATCGTCATTAGTTTTCGTTGAACGAGGAGCAAAAGTTAACAGTTCCTATTACTGTGACGTCGTCCTACAT
>CATKHU010000326.1:0-69455 GCA_949752735.1 Lumbricus terrestris
GATGCAACATTGCAGAAAAGGATTGAGTTACTAAAAGTAATGATGATGGTGCACTGCCAGATGTTCTTTTTATAATTTCGTAACTAGAATGGAATGAAATGGTATAGATGATGATGATGATGATTATGATGACGATGACGATGACGATGTTGATGATGATGTTGATGACGATGATGATGATGATGTTGATGATGGCGGGGATGATGATTATTATAATCAGATATTTGTATGTTGTGATTCAACTATACGCTGATTCATAAAAAACGTTACCCTACATATTTTACTGTAACTCACCAAGTATCAGGTCATGTTAAAAAAATTTTGGGTGAAGATTAGGGTCGTGACGTCATTAGTTTCGTCATCTGCGTCACGTCATTATAACTTTGAATGAGAAATGATTTACATAGCATTTGGGTAGAGCATCAAGAGTCATTATTCTGAAATTTTATTAAATTGATGGTCATGGACCTAAGATATGTTGACTTTTGTAAAGTTTTTTTATGAATCACCGTGCAGTATGCAACATGGCTGTAAATGTGACTTTAAATATTTACGTATCGCCCAAAAATCCATATATTTGGATGCAATAAAAGTCCACAAAATGAAGTTGATTGTATATGCTTGTGCCTAACGGCCCTAACCCTAACCAGACTTGATGTTACACTTGAAACTAAAACTGTCCGAGACTTCGCGCAAATAATGTTGGTAAGCATCAGCGCTAACCTGTCATCGGCAAACCGGAGACAGGATCGCGTCTCTGAAAACAACATGTAAATAACATAGTAATTAAGGAAATGGTCTGAAGCTGTTAGGACTTGGATATCCTCCTGCTCTTCCTTGAAAGCTAAAATTCACCTTGTCGAGATGTATGGCTTCACAGAGAAAACTAATAGAGCGAATGTGATTCTAAGAACTGCACTCGGACTGCCTTCTATGAAACACCGTAAAGTAATTTATGTAATCACTAGAAAAGTACTATCGTCCACAATCAAGAACAAATATGGCCCTGAAGCAGAACACTCATGAGAGCCATTTGTGGCCAAGGCCTATACTTCGATTCCTATCATGTTCGCTAAAATAATCATGCTGCATGAGCAGTGACACGCGATAACATATTAACCCTCGGGCTACCACCTTCTAGGTTTTTTCAAACTATTTCTTGTTTCGTTTGGAATAAAATTTTGATGTTTTAGGTGGCTGTAGAGGGTTCATTTGCACACATTTTGAGGTAACATTTGCGATGATGCCGAATACCGTTCAAAAGTTATACCGGATATATATGAGGCACCAGGAGGGGTGGAAACCACCCCCTAGATTATCGGCTATATCTTATCCGTCATTTAATATGAAGAGACACAAATTATACCATTCTATAGAGGGAATGTGGGTCTACATTTAGATGCTCATTGAGTTGTCTTGTAACAACCGGAAGTGCTCAAAATAAATTAAAATATATAAAAATAGATTTCATTTTCGTAAAAATGTCATGTTTTTTCTATTATAAGTAACATATTCATAATTTATATCTGGAAAGAAATAAATTATGCCATTCTGTAGAGGGCATGTAGGGCTATTTTTTCATACCAATTAATTCGACTTTTGATGACCGGAAGTGCTCAAAATAAATTAAAATGTGTGAAAAAGATAGGTTTTTACAACGCAAATCGATATTTCTGTGTAAACGTTTGTCAGCAGCTAATGAACTTATTATATTAGCTGAAGCAGATATTGACGATGAATACATACATACATAGATGGAAACGCACATGCATACATAACATAACATAACATAACATAAGTTTTTATTGCTCCCAAGTAAGAAAAAAACATAACATAATACAAGTTCAGATCAGTACTAAATTGGGCTACAAAGGAAGGACCTAAAAGGACCGAGGTCCCGCTAGCAGGGCCACCTATGCATCAGTATATTTATAAGTGGAAATTGGTAACATAAGCAGTGGGAGTCATCAGAGTTCAAAAAGGAATAATACAAATTAATATTATCTAGTTTAAGAATATTATAGATAAACAAACAGAATATAAGGAATAGTTAAACATTTAAAGTGAGTAAGTGAGCACGCAAACGTTTTTTAAAGAGGAGGAGATTAGGCGCATCACGAATATCGATAGAAAGATTGTTCCAAACAGCTGGACCAGCTGTCTTAATTGAGAACTTGCGAGTGTTGGTGTGAGCAAATATCGGTCTATAGTTGGAGGCTGTTCTAGTACTGTAAGAATGGATAGTCGAACCGGTGTTAAAATAGTTGGCAAAGGTTTGGGGTAATAGGCCATGCCTATAGCGAAACATGAATTCACCAGTTTGAAATATTCTTATTTGATCATACATACATACATACATACATACATACATACATACATACATACATACATACATACATGCATACATACATACATACATACATGCATACATACATACATACATACATACATATATACATACATACATACATACATATATACATACATATATACATAATAACATACGTGCATGCACACATACAGGCTCTCGTACATGCATTCATACATACAAACATGCATACGTGCATGCATATATGCATGCTTAGATGCACACTTGCATGCATACCTATATGCATACATATATACAGACATGCATACATACATGCATACAAATTTACATACAAGCATAGAAATATACATACATGCATAATTACATATCCATGCACGCACACATGCCTTCGTACATACATTCATATATGCATATATATATATTTACATACATACATACATACATACATACATACAGACATATATACATATATAATTATTAATACACATGTTCAAAACACACAGAATCTAACATTCTGTTCATGCATAAGCACACGTTTGTGGAATCAAAGGGGTCCCAATGTAAAAATTGTATAATTTCGAGGTAGATTAATATATCTTAAAACCTAAATATATCGTTTTGTGAAGAAATGAATGCTCTATCGACTGGTGTATTGCAAATTATAATATCTAAAACCAAACCCATGGAACCCGATTTGTCTTAATATCAAGTAAGAAATGAAATTCAGAGTCACAAACTCACAATGCTTAACATCAAACAAGTTTACAAAGCATGATATGGTTGCTAACTGCACATGATACAATACGTAGGTGTATTATTTTTTTAAATAAGAGAATTTTAATGTTTTAAAAGAATCGGCGATCCACCAGTTTTCTTCATCTGCCTTTGATCACATACCAATCAACTAATTCTTCCGTATTCTCCGTGCAGTGTTATTTACAAACCCCTGAAAATGTCGAAACGTTTCGAAAGGCACGTGACATTCAGTTTCACAAATCGGCTTATATGGCATGCAAGCATACAATTGGCGTTTAACAGACTTCTGTGCGTATTGGAGCTAACAAGAGACTCTTCTAGAGAGTAACAGTTCTAAATGCACAAGAAACAAACGACTACAGAGTTGCCTCTGATTCTCCAGCTTGTGTTCACTTTGTCTTTATCATCATCCGCGCTGCTTGGAGTTTACATTTACCATCTGACGTCATAAAATTATGCCTCAAGCTGTACCATCGGAAGCTCCATGTGTTGAATACACAGGCAAGACAGCCGAAATCACAGCGGTTGAACCATCATCCTCCTACATGTTCCAGGGCGCACACAGTAAAAATTTTGAGTGGAGCGGGGGTGTTTAAACCCACGTCTTGGTGGAATTGCCTCCAACCTATCCGTGGAGAAGCTCTGTCTAGCGGAAATTGCCACGAAGGGCAAGACCATCAATCCTTAACCTGAAAAGTGGTGGAATTAGCCACCCCTTATCCAGCAAAGTGCACTCCACCTAGCGAAACATAAATTACTTTCTGAAACCACGCCATGCTTACTCTTGAACTGTAAAAATATCACATGAATTACTAGTCATTATTTTGTTACTATTAATTTTGTTATCATCTTTACATAAGTGCATTGCATAATAATATTATAACAAGCAGAATTTGCTCTCAAGTGATGCCTGCAGAATTTACGAGCATGGCTCCGTTTATTGTAAGTGCGCCTCTTCCTCCTCTAATTCCTCTTCCTCCTCCTACTCCTCCTCCTCCTCCTCTTTATCTTTCCCTTCCCCTTATTCTTCCTTTTCCTTTTCCTCTTCTTCCTTTCCTCCTCGTCCTCATCGTCGCCCTCCTTCTCTTTCTCCTCCACCTCTACCTCTTGCCTTCTACCTCTTCCTCTTACTCCTCCTCCTCACACTCCTCTTTCTACCACTACCCCTTCCTCCTCCTCTTCCTCATTTTCATCCTCTTCCTGTTCCTCTTTCTCTTCTTCCACTTCCTCTTCCTCTTCTCTTCCTCTCACTCCTCTTCGACCTCATTCTTCTTCTCCTTCTCGTCTACATTATCCTCCTCTTCATCCTCCACGTCCTTCTCCTCCTCTCACCCCTCTTCCTCGTCATATCTCCTACTCTTCCTCCTCGTCCTTATTTGCCTCCTGTTCCTTCTCCTTCTCCTCTCCTGCTCCTATTCCTCCTCCTACTCTTCCTCCTCGTCCTTCTTTTCCTTCTCTTTCTCTTCCTCCTTCTCTTTCACTTTCTCCTTCTCTTCCTCTTCCTCCTCCTCTTCCTCTTCTTCCTTCTCTTCTTCTTCCTCCTTCTCTTTCTCTTCCTCCTTCTCTTCCTCCTCCTCTTTATCTTCCTCTTCTCTTCCTCTTTCTCCTCCTCCTCTTCCTCCTCCTTCTCCTCGTCCACCTCGTCCTCTTCAAGGTCCTCGCCCTCGTCCACGGTCTTCTCCTCGTTCTCCTTCTCCTCGTCTTCCTCCTCGTCCTCCTGATCCTCATCCTCCTTACCCTCCTCGTCCTCCTGGTTCAACTCCTGCTCCCCCTCCTTCTCTTCGTCCTTCTAGTCCTCGTCAACGTCCTCTTCCTTCTCCTCCTTCTCCTCGTCTTAGTCCTCGTCCTCCTCCTCTTCTTCCTGCTCCTCCTCCTGCTCCTCCACCTGCTCATGCTCCTCTTTCTCCTTCTCCTCGTCATCGTCCTCCTTTTCGTTATAATCGTCTTCCGGGTCCTCCTCGTCCTCCTCCACTTCCTCCTGCTCCTCCTCCTGCTCAAGCTCCTAATCCTTCTCCTCCTCGTCCGCCTCCTCCTTCTCGTCCTATTTAACGTTCTCGTCCTCGTCCACGGTCTCCTTCTCGTTCTCCTCCTCGTCCTCCGTCTACTCGTCCTGCTGCTCCTCCTCCTGCTTCTTCTCCTCGGGGTCCTGGTCCTCCTCCTCCTCCTTCTCGTCCTCCTCCTCGTCCTCCTCGTCCTCTTCCTCTTGTCCTCCTCCTCCTCTTCGCCTTCATACTCTTCATCTTCGTCCTCGTTCTCCTCCTCCTCGTCGTCCTCCTCGTCGTCTTCCTCCTCGTCCTCCTCGTCCTCCTCCTCGTCCTCCTCCTCCTCCTCGTCCTCCTTCTCCTCCTCCTCGTCCTCCTCTTCCTCGTCCTTGTCCTCCACTTCCTCTTCCTCTTCCACTTCCTCTTCCTCTTCCTCTTCCTCGTCTTCCTCTTCCTCTTCCTCGTCTTCCTTCTCTTCCTCTTCCTCTTCCTCTTCCTCGTCTTCCTCTTCCTCGTCTTCCTCTTCCTCTTCCTCGTCTTCCTCTTTCTCTTCCTCGTCTTCCTCTTCCTCTTCCTCTTTCTCTTTCTCGTCTTCCTCTTCCTCTTTCTCGTCTTCCTTCTCTTCCTCTTCCTCTTCCTCTTCCTCGCCTTCCTCTTCCTCCTCTTCCTCTTCCTCGTCTTCCTCTTCCTCTTCCTCGTCTTCCTCTTCCTCTTCCTCTTCCTCGTCTTCCTCTTCCTCTTCCTCTTCCTCGTCTTCCTCTTCCTCTTTCTCTTCCTCGTCTTCTTCTTCCTCCTCTTCCTCTTCCTCTTCCTCTTCCTCTTCCTCTTCCTCTTCCTCTTCCTCTTCCTCGTCTTCCTCTTCCTGGTCTTCCTCTTCCTCGTCTTCCTCTTCCTCGTCTTCCTCTTCCTCGTCTTCCTCTTCCTCGTCTTCCTCTTCCTCGTCTTCCTCTTCCTCGTCTTCCTCTTCCTCGTCTTCCTCTTCCTCGTCTTCCTCTTCCTCGTCTTCCTCTTCCTCGTCTTCCTCTTCCTCTTCCTATTCCTCTTCATTTTCCTCTTGCTCTTGCTCTTGCTCTTGCTCTTGCTCTTGCTCTTGCTCTTGCTCTTGCTCTTCGTCTTCCTCTTCGTCTTCCTCTTCGTCTTCGTCTTCGTCTTCCTCGTCTTCCTCGTCTTCGTCTTCGTCTTCGTCTTCGTCTTCCTCTTCCTCTTCCTCTTGCTCTTGCTCTTGCCCTTGCCCTTGCCCGTCCTCGTCCTCGTCCTCGTCCTCGTCCTCTTCCTCGTCCTCTTCCTCTTCCTCTTTCTCTTCCTCTTCCTCGTCCTCTTCCTCGTCCTCCTCTTCTTCCTCTTCCTCTTCCTCTTCCTCGTCTTCGTCTTCCTCTTCCTTCGTCTTCGTCTTCGTCTTCGTCTTGCTCTTGCTCTTGCTCTTGCTCTTGCTCTTGCTCTTGCTCTTGCTCTTGCTCTTGCTCTAGCTCTTCCTCTTCCTCTTGCTCTTGCTCTTGCTCTTGCTCTTGCTCTTGCTCTTGCTCTTGCTCTTGCTCTAGCTCTTCCTCTTCCTCTTCCTCTTCCTCTTCCTCTTCCTCTTCCTCTTGCTCTTGCTCTTGCTCTTGCTCTTGCTGTTGCTCTTGCTCTTGCTCGTCCTCGTCCTCGTCCTCGTCCTCTTCCTCTTGCTCTTGCTCTTGCTCTTGCTCTTGCTCTTCCTCTTGCTCTTCCTCTTCTGCTTGCTCTTGCTCTTGCTCTTGCTCTTGCTCGTCCTCGTCCT
Organism: Lumbricus terrestris; assembly: GCA_949752735.1. NCBI lineage: Eukaryota > Metazoa > Annelida > Clitellata > Crassiclitellata > Lumbricidae > Lumbricus > Lumbricus terrestris. The sequence continues at coordinate 6,824 of CATKHU010000326.1, forward strand.
CTTCCTCGTCCTCTTCCTCTTCTTCTTCCTCTTCCTCTGCCTCTTCCTCTTCCTCTTCCTCTTCCTCTTCCTCTTCCTCTTCCTCTTCCTCTTCCTCGTCTTCCTCTTCTTCCTCTTCCTCTTCCTCGTCTTCCTCTTCCTCTTCCTCTTCCTCTTGCTCTTGCTCTTGCTCTTGCTCTTGCTCTTGCTCTTGCTCTTGCTCGTCCTCGTCCTCGTCCTCGTCCTCGTCCTCGTCCTCGTCCTCGTCCTCGTCCTCTTCCTCTTCCTCTTGCTCTTGCTCTTGCTCTTGCTCTTGCTCTTGCTCTTGCTCTTGCTCTTCCTCTTGCTCTTCCTCTTCTGCTTGCTCTTGCTCTTGCTCTTGCTCTTGCTCGTCCTCGTCCTCGTCCTCTTCCTCGTCCTCTTCCTCTTCTTCTTCCTCTTCCTCTGCCTCGTCCTCTTCCTCTTCCTCTTCCTCTTCCTCTTCCTCGTCTTCCTCTTCTTCCTCTTCCTCTTCCTCTTCCTCGTCTTCGTCTTCCTCTTCCTTCGTCTTCGTCTTCGTCTTCGTCTTCGTCTTCGTCTTGCTCTTGCTCTTGCTCTTGCTCTTGCTCTTGCTCTTGCTCTTGCTCGTCCTCGTCCTCGTCCTCGTCCTCGTCCTCGTCCTCGTCCTCTTCCTCTTCCTCTTGCTCTTGCTCTTGCTCTTGCTCTTGCTCTTGCTCTTGCTCTTGCTCTAGCTCTTCCTCTTCCTCTTCCTCTTCCTCTTGCTCTTGCTCTTGCTCTTGCTCTTGCTCTTGCTCTTGCTCTAGCTCTTCCTCTTCCTCTTCCTCTTCCTCTTGCTCTTGCTCTTCCTCTTCCTCTTCCTCTTCCTCTTCCTCGTCTTCCTCTTCCTGGTCTTCCTCTTCCTCGTCTTCCTCTTCCTCGTCTTCCTCTTCCTCGTCTTCCTCTTCCTCGTCTTCCTCTTCCTCGTCTTCCTCTTTCTCGTCTTCCTCTTCCTCGTCTTCCTCTTCCTCGTCTTCCTCTTCCTCGTCTTCCTCTTCCTCGTCTTCCTCTTCCTCGTCTTCCTCTTCCTCGTCTTCCTCTTCCTCGTCCTCCTCTTCCTCTTCCTATTCCTCTTCATTTTCCTCTTGCTCTTGCTCTTGCTCTTGCTTTTGCTCTTGCTCTTGCTCTTGCTCTTGCTCTTGCTCTTGCTCTTGCTCTTCGTCTTCCTCTTCGTCTTCGTCTTCCTCTTCGTCTTCCTCTTCGTCTTCGTCTTCCTCGTCTTCCTCGTCTTCCTCGTCTTCGTCTTCGTCTTCGTCTTCGTCTTCGTCTTCGTCTTGCTCTTCCTCTTCCTCTTCCTCTTGCTCTTGCTCTTGCCCTTGCCCTTGCCCGTCCTCGTCCTCGTCCTCGTCCTCTTCCTCGTCCTCTTCCTCTTCCTCTTCCTCTTCCTCGTCCTCTTTCTCGTCTTCCTCTTCTTCCTCTTCCTCTTCCTCTTCCTCGTCTTCGTCTTCCTCTTCCTTCGTCTTCGTCTTCGTCTTCGTCTTCGTCTTCGTCTTCGTCTTCGTCTTGCTCTTGCTCTTGCTCTTGCTCTTGCTCTTGCTCTTGCTCTTGCTCTTGCTCTTGCTCTTGCTCTTCCTCTTCCTCTTGCTCTTGCTCTTGCTCTTGCTCTTGCTCTTGCTCTTGCTCTTGCTCTAGCTCTTCCTCTTCCTCTTCCTCTTCCTCTTCCTCTTGCTCTTGCTCTTGCTCTTGCTCTTGCTCTTGCTCTTGCTCGTCCTCGTCCTCGTCCTCGTCCTCGTCCTCGTCCTCTTCCTCTTGCTCTTGCTCTTCCTCTTGCTCTTGCTCTTGCTCTTGCTCTTGCTCTTGCTCGTCCTTGTCCTCGTCCCCGTCCTCTTCCCCGTCCTCTTCCTCTTCCTCTTCCTCTGCCTCGTCCTCTTCCTCTTCCTCTGCCTCGTCCTCTTCCTCTTCCTCTTCCTCTTCCTCTTCCTCTTCCTCTTCCTCGTCTTCCTCTTCTTCCTCTTCCTCTTCCTCTTCCTCGTCTTCCTCTTCCTCTTCCTTCGTCTTCGTCTTCGTCTTCGTCTTCGTCTTCGTCTTCCTCTTCGTCTTCGTCTTGCTCTTGCTCTTGCTCTTGCTCTTGCTCTTGCTCTTGCTCTTGCTCTTGCTCTTGCTCTTGCTCTTGCTCTTCCTCTTCCTCTTCCTCTTCCTCTTGCTCTTGCTCTTCCTCTTCCTCTTCCTCTTCCTCTTCCTCTTGCTCTTGCTCTTGCTCTTGGTCTTGCTCTTGGTCTTGCTCGTCCTCGTCCTCGTCCTCGTCCTCGTCCTCTTCCTCTTCCTCTTCCTCTTCCTCTTCCTCTTCCTCTTCCTCTTCCTCTTCCTCTTCCTCTTCCTCTTCCTCCTCCTCCTCCTCCTCCTCCTCTTCCTCTTCCTCTTCCTCTTCCTCTTCCTCTTCCTCTTCCTCTTCCTCTTCCTCTTCCTCTTCTTCTTCTTCTTCTTCTTCTTCTTCTTCTTCTTCTTCTTCTTCTTCTTCACATGCCTGTTCTCACACACACACACACACACACACACACACACACACACACACACACACACACACACACACACACACACACACACACACACACACACACACACACACACACACACACACACACACACACACACACCTATGCATACATGCAGCATGTTTATGGTATAATTAAGGTCGTTATAATTATAGACAGAGATTCAATGTCTAATGGGCGGAGGCTCAGTCAGAGTCCTTGGTTCTTAATGACACACACACACCCACTGTTGCAGCGCACAGCGGGCTAATTAGTTGGATCTCTTGCTTGAACCCCAGGATGCACTGTAACGCCCTGAACTCAGATCCCCGCATCTATAAAGGGGTCTTTATCACATCAAAGGTGCCTTGAAATGGACGCTTGGCCGACTCATTAAGATCCTACGGCAGCCACGGGTATGACTATTATCTGATCTAAGCAGAGCTGTGGGTCTAATCTGATTTCACGACAGGCTCCGTGCATCTTAGTCGTCAGTGCTCACTGCTTAAACATTAAGCCCATACACGTTTAAAGCGACGCAAATTTCTGAGTCCGTATATTAAAAGATAGGCCTATATAATAGCTGTAGCCCTATACTGATCACCGACGTCGTCGATAGGCCTACTGCCTTGATTCGCTCTGCTGAACTAATCGACTACTCTGAAAGTTGACAACAAGAAATCAAGGTACAGTATACAGTTGTCTTTAAAATTCCGACATATTATCAAAAGTCAATTTTGAGGCAAGTATGTTGATAACTTTGTTTGGGCCTTTTCATCTGTAAGCTACGGGAAAGAAGGAAGAAGATGAGGAGGAGGAAAGGAAAGAGGAAGAGGAGGAAGAATAAGTGGATGGGAGGACGAGAAAGAGGAGGACGAGGAAGAGTAAGAACAGGAGGAAGAGAAGGAGGAATTTAAGAGTTTAAGAGAGAAGAGGACGAGGAAGAGGACGAGGAAGAGGAGGAAGAATAGGAGGAGGAGACAGAAGAAAAAAGAGGAGGAAGAGTAGAAATAAGAAAAAAGAAAGAAGAGGAGGAGGAAAGGAAAGAGGAGGCGGAAGAATAAGCGGAGGGGAGGACAAGGAAGAGGAGGACGAGGAAGAGTAAGAACAGGAGGAATAGGAGGAGGTTAAGAGAGAAAATGACGAGAAAGAAGACGAGGAAGAGAAGGAAGAAGAGGAAGAGGAGGCAGAAGAAAAAAGAGAAGGAAGAGAAGAAATAGGAAAGAAGAAGGAAGAGGAGGACGAAAAGAAAGAGGAAGAGGAGGAAGAATAAGTGGAGTGGAGAACACAAAGAAGAAGAGGCAGAGGAAGAGTAAGAACAGGAGGAAGAGGAGGGGGGAGGAAGAGGAAAGGAAGAGAAAGAGGAGGAGAAATAGGAGGAGGTGAAGATAGAAGAGGACGAGAAAGAGGACGAGAAAGAGGAGGAAGAAGAGGAGGAGGAGGCAGAAGAGAAAGAGGAGGAGGTAGAGGAGGAATAGGAACGAAGGAAGGAGATGAGGAGGAGGAAAGGAAAGAGGAAGAAAAGGAGGAAGAATAAATGGATGGGAGGACGAGGAAGAGGAGGACGAGAAAGAGCAAGACCAAAAGGGTGAGGGGAGGAGGAGGAGTCAGAAGAAAAAAAGAAGGAGAAAGAGGAGGAAGAAAGGAAAGAGGAAGATGAGGAAGAATGAGTGGAGGGGAAGGCAAGGAAGAGGACGACGAGGACGAGGAAGAGGAGAAAGAATAGGAGGAGGAGGCAGAAGAAAAAAGAGGAGGAAGAGGAGGAATAAGAAAAAAGGAGGAAAAGGAGGAGGAAAGGAAAGAGGAGTAGGAAGAATAAGCGGAGGGGAGGACAAAGAAGAGGAGGAATAGGAGGAGGAATAGGAAGGAGGTTAAGAGAGAAGAGAACCAGGAAGAGGACGAGGAAGAGGAGGAAGAATAGGAGGAGGAGGCAGAAGAAAAAGAGGAGGAAAAGGAGGAATATGAAAACAGGAGGAAAAGGAGGAGGAAAGGAAAGAGGAGGCGGAAGAATAAGCGGAGGGGAGGACAAGGAAGAGGAGGACGAGGAAGAGTAAGAACAGGAGGAATAGGAGGAGGTTAAGAGAGAAAATGACGAGAAAGAAGACGAGGAAGAGAAGGAAGAAGAGGAAAGAGGAGGCAGAAGAAAAAAAGAAGGAAGAGAAGAAATAGGAAAGAAGAAGGAAGAGGAGGACGAAAGGAAAGAGGAAGAGGAGGAAGAATAAGTGGAGTGGAGAACACAAAGAAGAAGAGGCAGAGGAAGAGTAAGAACAGCAGGAAGAGGAGGGGGGAGGAAGAGGAAAGAAAGAGAAAGAGGAGGAGAAATAGGAGGAGGTGAAGATAGAAGAGGACGAGAGAGGACGAGAAAGAGGAGGAAGAAGAGGAGGAGGAGGCAGAAGAGAAAGAGGAGGAGGTAGAGGAGGAATAGGAACGAAGGAAGGAGATGAGGAGGAGGAAAGGAAAGAGGAAGAAAAAAAGGAAGAATAAATGGAGAAGAGGACGAGGAAGAGGAGGACGAGAAAGAGCAAGACCAAAAGGGTGAGGAGGAGGAGGAGGAGGAGGAGGAAGAAAAAAAGAAGGAGCAAGAGGAGGAAGAAAGGAAAGAGGAGGAGGAGGAAGAATGAGTGGAGGGGAGGGCAAGGAAGAGGAGGACGAGGAAGAGTAAGACCAGGAGGAGGAGGTGATAGAGGAAGTGAAGAGAAAGAGGAGGAGGAATTGGAGGAGGTGAAGGATGAAGAGGACGAGAAAGAGGGCGAGGAGGAGGAGCAGGAAGAAGAGGAGGAGGACCAGAAAGATTAGAAAAAGGAGGAAGAAGAGGAGGCAGAAGAGAAAGAGAAGGAGGGAGAGAAGGAAAAGAGGAAGAATAGGTTTGTTTTTTTATTGCCACGAGGTATTTAGGATTCCTCAGGGATTGTAATATTAATTAGGAACGGAATAAAAAGCATCTGAAACTGCACCAAAATATTATTATTATTATTGTTATTATTATTATTATTAATCCTTATTATCACTACTACTATTGATAGTGGTAGTAGCAGTAGTAGTAGCAGTAGTAGTAGTAGTAGTGGTGGTGGTGGTGGTGGTGGTGGTGGTGGTGGTGGTGGTGGTGGTGGTGGTGGTGGTGGTGGTAGTAGTAGTAGTGGTGGTGGTGGTAGTAGTAGTTGTAGTAGTAGTAGTCGTAGCAGTAGCAGTAGCAGTAGCAGCTGTAATAGTAATAGTAATAGTACTTGCAGTAGCAGTATTATTATTATTATTATTGTTATCACTATAACTGTTATTATTATTATTATTATTATTATTAATTTTATAATTATCATTATCATCATTGTCATTATTATCATCATTATGATCATTATGATTATAATCATTATTTTTTATAATTATTATACATTAATTATTATAATTATAATTATCATTATTATCATTATCAGTGTTATTATTATCATAATTATCATTAATGTCATTATTATAATTATTATTTCTACTACTATTATTACTATTATTATTACTGTTTTTATTAATTTTTTATTGTTATTGTCGTTGTCTTCGTTGATGTTGTTGTTGTTGGTGTTTTGGTGGTGGTCGTTGATGTCGGTGTTGTTGTGGTTTCCTTTATTGCGAAGCAGACTCGTTTTTATTCTATCAACAATTCCTCAGAATAATTTTAGGTACTATAGCTATTATTATTATGATTATAATTATGAGTATTATTATGAGTTTTATTATGGGTATTATTATTATTGTTATTTTCACCGTTTATTATTATTATTATTATTATCATTATTATTATTATTATTATTATTATTATTATTATTATTATTATTATTATTATTATTATTAGGCCTATTAACAAACTAAAACAAACTAAAATTGTTCTGTAAAAACTGAATCGATTTCTAAACCTAACATTCCAGTTATAATAATAATAATAATATTAATTATTATTATTATTATTATTATTATTATTATTATTATTTTTACTAAATCACTCCAAGTCCCCAACTGGTGTGAAAGCGTTCAGCTGAATGTCTTTCACAGCTCGGGGAGCAGTGTTGTGCCAGTGTTGGGAAACAATATTGATGATAGTCTTTGGTTAATTGTGACGTTGTGTTTTTTTATTACAGTGCACTCCCATATACTGGAACCAGCATGAACACCTTAGAATTTGTTCAATGGTAAATAGAACTTTCTATCAATTGCAATCCTAACTTTGCAATGTGTTTCTTTACAACTATGTTTCTCCTTAATCCTTATGCTCTGGTTTTATCTAGCATCTATGTCATAATTCTATCATAAACTGCTCCTGTTGTTTCCACACAAATATCTAATGTTGTCATTACCTTTCGATAATTTCTTATAAACTGATGACCTGTTTCCGAAATCTGAACCAAATGTCATCAATTAGTTAATTCTAGTTAATTTTTTACAATTTTCCATTTTGGGTGTGTTTTCATGGTTTTATTTCATGGTTTTTACATCATGTGCTCGTAAATGCATTATACATTGTTACATGTGGATGACGTTCAGGTCTATATTCATGGTCCTCCGTCTACTTACCTAATAGGCCTACTAGTCGGCCGGTGTTCGCAGGGTGTTCAAACACCCAAAACACTCTCCTAGCTACGGTCTTGTATTGATGTGCAAATTGTAGTGTTGTTTTCGTTAACGAAAACGAAAACGAAAATGGTATTTAACGAAAATGAAACGTTTTCGTTAACGAAAACGAAAACTAAAACTAAAACACGCTGACAACGAAAACTAAAACTAAAACGAAATATGCAGCAATCAAAACTAAAAGTAAACGAAAATTGATCAAACGAAAACTAAAACGATATTTGGCCAAACGAAAACTAAATAATTTTCTCGTAATTTCACCTTACTTTCCTTATTTGTGTGCATTGTGCAAATGGCGTATTTTAGTATTGTGAGGAAGGAGATTACTCACAAGTGGGTCGTTTTACCTGTATACCCGGGGTCATAATTATGGCTCTAAACCTGTCCAAACCGGTTTGGGAATTAGGGGCTATTAATATGCAAATCAGAGTAATGCAGGACAGTGATTGTCTGAGGAAGCTTTGCAGGGCCGACAGGCAGGGTGACCAGTGGAGTTAGGTAAGATATGATTGGCCAGTGAATAGGGGGAAACAATGGTGAGGCACGTGAGAGTGAACAAAGGCTGACCGCTGGCAAGGAAGACTCTGTCGTGCTGTGGCTGGCTATGAAAAGTATTAGCGTCTCTGGTGTAGATAAGAGCCTACTCAACCTAGGATTGCCCTTCGGGAGAGAAACCAAGAGAAGTCCCTGGCCAGGATCTGATATTTCCAGGGTGAAATTTATTAGTCTAGGAGAATTTCTGTAGCAATATATTTTGAGGCCAAACAAGGAAACGGACCACTTTGTTTGACCTGAGGTAAGAGTAAGTCTTAGAGTTTACAATCATAAAATATTCTCATTGATATGCTTTGCCTGTGACCTTTATTTAGTTGTGTAAAATCCTGCTAGAACTGCGTGAATAGTCGCACAATATCATATTATTCTCATTCATTCACTTCACATTGCAATATTCCATTTTGGGATGTTTAGTTCTTTGCATTCATATATCCAGACTAGTGTTATCAAACATTCTAGCGCATGATAGACTGAGTGGTCTTTGGGATGATAGCGGGCATCTACCCTGCATCCTACATTGTACCTGTTCTTCACGCCAGTGATGCTATCATTATTCTATGGACTCCACATGCATAGCAGAAACAATAATTCCCTCCGCCGTTACCTGGGATATCAAAGAGTGATAAAAACTGATAAGTGCACGGATAGGTAAAACTATATAAAAACTGTAACTGGAAGAAGCAAAAATTATTTGAGAACTTGAAGTAGAAGTAAAATTGCTTCAGGCAGAAGTGAATAAGAACCAGAAGTGATATTATTTGAGAACTAGAAGTGGAAGTAAAATCACGTCAACAGAAGTGAATAAGAACTAGAAGTAGAATTAATATAAACTAAAATATCACTGAGGGACACTATAATTATTTACATGTATGATCAGGGTTGATACGTAATTTTGACCTTCCTGTGGTGAGCAACTGCATATATCGTTGTCATAAAATTTTGTATTAATTCCAAAAAAGTTATGAACTGTAAATGCTGAGGTATTTATCAATTGGGCAGCAAATGACATTTCACATAATGATCACGTTTTATGTTCAGCACATCTTCGTATTGATTTGTATCAATATAGTTTATTCAAGGAACGAAACGGTATTCACTGCTAACGAGTGTGTAGCACCAGATTATTAAAACTAAAACTAATATTGGCATACTAAAACTAAAATTGGCATACGAAAACTAAAACTAAAACTAAAATTGATCCATAAAAACGAAAACGAAAACTAAAACTAATATTCAGCAACAATTAAAACTAAAACTAAAACTAAAATTAAGACTAACAATCAAAACTAAAACTAAAATTGGGGCAATATTAAAACAACACTAGCAAATTGGGGGTAATGCAGGGGTGAGGGGTTGACACCGGTCGTCTGAGAAAGCCAATACCGATCGGCAGAGTGACCAGAGGAGTTAGGTATAATTATGATTGGCCGGTGAATAGGGAGAGACAAGATTCAGGCACCTGAGACTGAACAGAGGCAGTCATAGAACTTTGGTCTGCTGGCAAGGGAGACTCTGTCTTGGTAAGACTGGCTACGAAAAGGAGAATGGTCGTCTCTTGGAAATGAAAACCATGTATTCGACAAAACTGGTCCCAGGCATGGAGTTTAATCCCCAGAAAAACCCACAAATTTGAAGCTTTATATCATAGCCTTAAATTCCAAGCTCTAATAAAGCACTACCCGAAAGTGTTATCACTCAGAAAGCTACAGGTTTATCATAGTGAATATGGGCTAAATTGGCAAATTGCAAAGGCGAGAAAAACTTAAAAGTGCACGGATAAGTAAAATTATGTCTAAACTCTAACTGGAAGAAGTTCAATTATTTGAAAACTATAAGTAGAAGTAGAAGTAAAATCACGTCAACTGAAGTGAATAAGAACAAGAAGTAAAATTATTTGAGAACTGGAAGTAGAAGTAGAAGTTGAAGTAAAATCACGTCAATTGAAATGAATTAGAACTAGAATGAAAATTAATCTGAGAACTTAATTATACCTAACTCCTTTATCTGAGAACTAAAATATCACTGATTCCTGTCCTATTATATACAAGTTTTCAATGGAACCTTCCGTCTTTCTAAAGTATTCCCATTTCGTCTCAGTGATGTAACAAACCTCCCCAAATAAACTCTATCTACTGATTTTCATAAACCACAAAGCATGTATGAGCATCCTGCCTGTTCTGAGAGCTCCTCTCTGATAGCGCTCTTATAATTATTTTTATTATTAAATAAATTTTTAATGCTCACAGTCACCAAACTAAATCTGAGGCACGGATACCCGACCGCCAAAGGAAGATGCTTGAGCTTATCTTAACCCTAATCATTTCCAGAAATATCAAATATTTATAAATTGTCCATCTATATAAAATTCTTGAGCGTCTGTTCTCTGTTCAGATTTTTACCGTGACTAATCAGGCCTTCTGCCCTCATGGTTATCTGTTTTCCGGGCCTTCCAGTCAAATGAAACAGCCCTGCTCTCATGCACGTATCGATAAAGCTCAGGTTCCTTTCCTGCACTCTGTGATGTCTTAGCAGCCGTAGACATGGTTGACCACAAAATTGTAGTCCAACGCCTTGAATCCCCATAGTTATGGTAGTAAGGGTAGTGCGTCCCTCTCCTCTGGCCTCAATCTTACCTGTCTGGTGGGACCCAAACGCTTATAAGTTTATGACTGGTATTTCCGGATGTAACTAGGTACCGGTCTTTACAAGTGTTCCATAAGGACGAGTCTTTGGAAGTTGTACCTATACTTGTCATTTTGTTCATGGCTAAGTTTACTTTTCGGTTTCCATATTGCTCTGCTGATGGTCACCTCTTTGTGGATGACGTTCAGGCCTATATACATGGTCCTCCGTCTACTTACCTCATAGGCCTACTAGTCGGCCGGTCTGAGGACCTTTTTCATTATTTGCCCTAAGCTCTTCCATAACTCAACTCATCTGGCTTGGCACCTTCTAACAACTGATTTTTTGCTTGTCTCTGTGAAATTTAACCTCTGTGCGCGACCTAGGTATCACTTTTTACAGCTCACTCACATTCTCTGCACATGTAACCAACCTGACAAGCTCGTCTTTCATCAGCATTGTCCTAGGGTCATTAAAAGTTCTATTTCCCTTTACACAATGTCATCCACAGTCCACGTCCACACATAATTGCATAGGTCTACATGTGCTTCAGAATTGATTACTGCATATCATTTACTTTTGGTCGTCCGAAGGTCCGTCTATCTATTCAATATGTTCTTATTGCTGCTGTCCAAGTGATTGCTTCCCTTCCTGAATACTCTTATATCTTCGTTGGTTCACTGACATTTGAACGGATGTAAAAGAGCGCACGACTGTAGAACGGCGACAACAGAACGGTCGAGGCCATTGAACGGCTGGACTGTTGAACGGGTGACAGATAGCCAGTGAACAATAATATTGTTGATCAACGACGTTTGCTAAATTCAAAAGCAATCGAACAAGATTCTACTGTCTTGGGCTATGAGCATATACAATATTATACATACCAAGCTCTATGTCTAGTTGATGGACAAAATGAGTAATTGAACGTAAATACATTAAAAATTTACTCTACCGTAAGTGGTGACTGCACGTGTGAACCGTTCGTTCTAATTTTCGCTATTTCTTCCTGATCCTTTGAATCATCTTGATCCATTGTTGCAAAAACATTTTGCATTTGAATCTGTCCTTAGACCTGCCAAAATGGTCCATACGGTGGGATGATGATAGCCTGCCATTCTTCTATTGATTGTCTTTCAAATACTTATGAATTTGGTACAACATCGGTACAAATACGCCATGGCGTAAAGTAAAACGTCGTTTCTCTACAATTCAGCCTCACTAAAGCAACGTCGCACTCAACTTTCAGTCGAAGCTCAGAGTAGGCCTACGCAAAGAGTTGAGCCTGCCACACCTTGTGTGAATTGTTCATTGGTCGGCCCAGTCATAGAATGTGCCGGTCAAGTGTCACCCGCTCCATTGTATGCCCGTTCTACTTTGTCATGTTAAAATTTCGCCAGTCCAATGTCGTCCGTTCAATTGACCATCGTTCAAATGTCCGTTCAAATGTCCGTACCAATTATATTTTACTTCGGGAAGTGGTTTTTGCTCAAATTTTAAAGCTGTTCGGAAGTCCACATTTTACGTTTTAATTCAGTTGCAGTTCTTCAAAAATTATCGGTTATACTTCTAATTTCATTTTACAAAAATACTATCCGTTCTCAATTCAGTTCGTAGGCCCTATATGAAAATAATTTAAGTTATATTTCTTTAGCGATAAACTAATTTAAATAAAAACAAGTTCAAGGTTTTCAGTATCGATGTGCTTCTTTCATTTTAAATAGAATTTTTTTTGAGCGACACTTAGCATAGACCTACTGTTACTCATCTCAGTTGTTACACGGCTTTGCCCAGAAAAATATTTTTCTACATGAACTTCAGAAGCCGGAGCTTCAAGATCTTCCGCAATTGGGGCAATTTTGGCCGAAGTCTTGCCGTCTTTCCTTCCACAGATATGTGCAGTGATGGGGTGGGCGCCGGGTGTACGGACATTTGAACGGTGGTCATTTGAACGGACGACACTTGAACGGCGACACTTTAACGGGCGATATTAGAACGCGCCGACAATAGAACAGGCGACACTTAACCGGAACGTCATATTTATCGGGCCGACATATGAACAATTCACAAGATGCGGCGCTGTAGGCCTAGGCCTAAACTATGCACGTAGGCCTATACTTTGAGTTTTGACTGAATGTTGGGCGCGACATTTGGTGACACTGAATATTAGATAAAATTATGCAAAGTTTTAGCCTACTGTTACTTTTAGGTGTGAAACATAGTTTTTGTTTTTACATGTGTTTTTACATTAATGCATGGATGTAGCCCCAAAAGGTAAAACGACGCTCATACCTCGAAATTATGATTATTTGAAAGAAAGACAATACAAGAGAGGCAGAATATCATGGCGATGTCGAATGTACAAAACGATTCAGATGCAAGGCCCGACTTGTAATCGCAGACGACCAGATGATCAGCGAAAGACAAATGGAACACACGCATTCTGGAAAGTTTCGATAGCAAGGAAAGCCACAGGGAATGAAGGAATAATTATAGTCGCCACTCGCCAGCTATGGCAAGTCAGAAATTTTGATATAGCCTAATTATTTAAACTCAGTTGTTAAATTTGTCACACAACCAGACATTGAATTTGGTAGGCCTACATGCCCAAGACAGTAAATGCTCGATTGCTCATAAAAATTAACAAACTTTACCGATCAAGTGTCCTCCGGTCATCTGTCGCCCGATCAACTGTCCAGCCGTTCAATAGTCTCGGCGGTCATCTGTCGCCCGTTCTACTGTCGCCGTTCTAGTGTCGCACGTTCTTTTGTCGTCCGTTCAAATGTCATGTAACCGGGCGCCGGTGGCGCATTGAATAGCACACCGGCATGGAGATCAGCGGACTCGAGTTTGATTCCCGACGTCCCCGTAGGATAAACGTGCTTTGTAGACTTCTACTAGCGTTCTTCTATTGCAGGACGTCTACCCTGCTCAGTATTAAGTATTTGTATTCTTGTGTATTGTTTCGATTATAGCCTATATAAGCTAACTGTACACTGTTTAGCCAATTGCGGTCTGTCAACCAGATTCTTCAATAAAGAAAATTATTATTATTATTATTATTATTGTAATTACTATTACTGTTATTATTAAATAAATTTTAACTCGCGAAAATTCACATCAATGTCAATCTGAGGCACGGATAGCTAGCCACCATGCGTTAGATATCCATGTGCTTGAAAGTCAGAGTGATAGATATTGTGTGATTTTAGCCAAAATATCTCCGAGAAATATTTTTCCTTCTTCTGTATCTTCTCTTAAGCCGCTCCGTTCTCTGAACAGTTCAGACTTGCTTATCCCAAGAGCTGGGGAAAAAATTGCTCGAGCTAAATTCTCTACTGTCATTGGGCCTCCTTAGTGGGAACAGAATACAATCAGATAAGGTCCAATGACCCTCTTTATTGACTTCTTTTTCCTTCCCTCCACTCTCATTGGGATTCTTCTTTCTGGATCGCTGTTTTGTTAAATATGGCTCTCTTTTCTTCGGTGCTAGAGAAATTGCTAATTACATTACATTGCATTATCAGCATTGCAAAATTTAAATTCCATTTTAAATTATTCTGTAACCTACCATCATTATGATGCTGCGTTCTACTTTCATACATAGAGCTAATAATTCTATTAAAGTTAAGTATTCTTACGGATACCATTACTGTTATGCCACATTTTAAGTGGTGGATTTTGCGAGAATGTTATGCAGCTATGATGTTCGTAACTGACTTGTGCTGTTTGTGATTCTGCTGCAGGACTTATCAACACGTGATGGAAAAACTCAAAATCACACGACCGGAATTCTCCATCAACTTTTCCAAGTTTCACGTCAAAGTTACGGATAATAAGCAATGTTCCGCAGCATGAACTATGAACACCACTCTGATTGTGCATTCTCTAAGTCGGAATATTATTCAGAGCTGATAATAAGATGCTTCTGTTTCAACTTGTCTACCTGTTTCCAGATTTCTGACTGAATTTTATTGTTGTTCTGTGCATTATGATAATGACGATATAGAAGTTTTGGACTGACTAGCCTTACAGTATGCTACATTGTTGAATGATATTCATCGCAAGTATTGACTTCGTTCTGCAAATGCCAGTTTTATAGTTGATGTTACAGTTCAAAATCGTATTTTCATTTCCTCACTAGCTACATGTATTTTGAAATAAAGACTATAATGGAATAGTACGTGCTGGATTTCTAAAAATCACTTGTTCTGCACATGTTGTAAAAATATTTTGTACATGTAATAAATTTCTTATTTTTTTATGGCAAAATATTTGTCAATAATTAGGCAGCAAAGTTTTGTTAGTTGTTTATTGAAAACTGATATGAAGAATGGCACCATTTCGGAATCATATCTAATTATTCATCAATATTCATATAAATATGTCAGCCTTATAGGATTATCCACTGGGTACCTGATTAGATGTAATTGCATGATGTCATAATCGATAATTGGGGAATAATAATAGTTTTAAGCCAGATGATGGTTTTTATGATAGCTGCAGCATAATTCCTTTGAACATTTTAACTTTTTACTGTATGTTCTGGACTAGGATTTCGCTTTGTGCACGCAGGCTAATTTTTTTGTATCAAGCTTTTCAAATTATACACTGTGACCGTTTTCTGTCATTAAATATTGTGAATATGATATCTCGTGCATACTTGACGTGCAAACCCTTGAAATATTTTTATAGCACCACCACCCAAATGTGTGGAAATTTCCAATAATGAGCTTAAGTGGAGATTCCCAAAGAAAGGGTGGCACATTCCATAATGAGTCAACGTGGAAGTTTTCAAAGAAGAAGTAGCATTTTCCACCATTGAGTCAAAGTGGAAATTTCTAAAGTAGGAGTGGCAATTTCCCCCATTGAGCCAGAGTGGAAGTTTCCAAAGAATTATTGGTTATTTCCACCAATGAGCCCAGATGGAAATATCCTATGAATTAATGGTTTTCTCCACCGTTTAGCTAAGATGGAAATTTCCAAAGAATTAATGGTTTTCTCCACCATTGAGATAAGATGGAAATTTCCAAAGAATTAGTGTTTTTCTCCACGATTGAGCAAGGATGGAAGTTTCCAAAGAATTGATGGTGTTCTCCACGATTGAGCCAAAGTGTAAATTTCCAAAAGATGGAGTGGCTTTTTCCACCACTGGGCAAAGATGGAAATTTCCTAAGAGGGACGGCATTTTCCACCTTTCAGATGCGGTGGAAACTTCCCAGACATGGTGGAATTTGCCACCAAAAGTCAAGGGTGGAACTGGACCACCCTTGCTACAGGGTGGAAATATTTCCACCCTAGGGTGTTGTTTGTGGACCACCAACTTTAGTGGAAATTTCCACGATTTTTTTTAACAGTGCAGTTGCCTGAAATTTTGTCGTTATCGTTATCCCATGTTGTGAACTTCATTCCATTGACGCTCGTATCTCCCCATTCATTTGTGGTGATCGACTGACACGATTGTCCACCATGCTCAGACAGGCAAGCGTGAGCATGAATCCGAAACAGCGATAGGTGCATTAATCAGTCATGTCAAGGCCTTCTGTTGTGACTTTTGTCAAAGCTGAGCTTGTAATCGGCGAGTCGGCAGTGTAGGCTTTTTACTAAATGCCTTTTTACTGATCACATGGATGATTCGCCATGTTCCATTTCTGTGTATATTTATCGACCTGTTTCAACCTGCGTTTTCGGCTCCAAGTTTCATGTGCAGTAGCCTATGCCAGCTTTAAAATTTCAATAGGTCGCGACAGGACCATGAGAGTTAGGCTACTCAACAGGTTGAAGAAATTAAATGTAGATAAGATATAAAAATTTCAAATAGGTTTGGCAGATTATAAGCAGGAAAAAATTAAGGTAGATGGGTCAAATGACCTGCTGCATCCCTTTAATGTACCCCGTAAATGTGAAATACAAAATGCCTTCATTGTGCTATTAGTTGTAGCAAAATAGGTCTACTCGCGTAGCGCCTTACATTGCAGGTATCTTCACAGGGTGTATACGTACATTGTCCTACAGAGCCAGAGCCGGTACGATCACGCATATTAGATGTGTAAAAACCTTGAAATGGCGCTATAACAAGTGCTCACACATACATTAAAGGAATGAAGCTATGGCATCTCCTGTTCAGTTTTTTGGCAGACTGTCCTTCCAACCTATATACTATATATGCATGTATACTAGTTAAGATTTTTTGTGTTATTCATTTCAATTTCGGCCGCATTTCTCATCTGTTTCTTCCAACGCTCTCAGGTGGCCCTGGCTAGCGGGACCTTCGGCCCCTTTTGGGTCTCCTGGGTATGCCAACATGTTTGCTATAGCCTGCTATAACTACGAAATGTTACGATTATTGGTTGCCGAATAAATGTTATGTTATGTTATGTTATGTTAACCTTACATACATTTGCACAAAGACTTCACAAAGGCGCTACACTCTGACACTCATGACTATCTGAATGATCTTATAGGAAGTTCGTTTTAAAGCTTTTTAACTATTTTCTGTTAGGATCCAAGTGCAACATCGTGTGAGAGCAGCGTTAGCCAAGATTGCGGAGAAGACAGGCCTCTAAAATTCTATCTTTTGTTGGAAATTTCAAACGACGGTAATACATAGGCCTATTATGGGAACAACAACCATCTCTTGTCTTCTCTATGCCTCCCCTGCTTGGTGGGGATACACCACTGCAATTGATCGCCTCAAACTTCAACGCTTCCTACAAAAGGTCAAGCGATTGGGATACCTCCCTTCTCATTACCCTGATCTTGACCGCTTGATTGATGATGCAGACGTTGGACTCTTAAAGTGTGTCATCTGGAATTTCAATCATGTACTCCGTAGCCTATTTCCACCTGTTGTTAAAAGGCCTTATGCTCTGCGTTCCCGACCACACGACTTTGAACTGCCTAGAAAAGATGACTTTAATTTCATCTCTCGTGTTCTTTTTAAGACTGTTCGCAGTGTTAACTCTAGGAACTAGAATTCTATCTTTCGCATGCTTCCAGCCTGAATCTGCGGACACTCGTTATTTTAGCCTATTTACTTCTTTAAAATACTTTTCGTTTCATGTAATAAGTTGCGGTGTGTCAACTTAGTTTTTCTTGAATAAACGAAGTATATAACTGGTTTGAGATTGAGAAATGTGTACAACATCACTCTCAGAAAGAGCTTATCGGGTAACTTATGGTACAATGCACTACATTGCTCAGTTTTCAGTATTAACTTCTAGAATCTATCATTCAGATATAGCCTACACGTTGCACAATGTATGATGCGGCAGTGCATTACTGCATTGCAACCAAGTCGCACATCCTAACATGTATTATACACCTGTCAAAAATAATGCATTCAAGCCAGTTCGCTACACTCCCATCCTTACTTAGCTTGGAAAGGATTAATGATTGCAACACATAACCAAAACCATGACCACAGTTTTTATTGCTCAAAGTTACAATTATTGACAAAACATCTTTTTGCTACACATAATGGATATAATATTGTTACGGGTTAATCGGTAGGGGGAGCGGGGTTATGCATGAGAGGAGATGGTAAAGGATGGAGTCCATCCTTTTCGTGGGTTAGAACTGGAAAGACTGGTTTTTACAGGATGACGTAGTTGATAGGGGGTGTGGTAGAATGAACTTTAATATATATAGTCAGTCGACGTTCTGTTTGCGGTCGAATGACATGTTGTGTTAAAGTTGCATTTCAGGCTATCATTTTAACGAAACGGCTCATCATTTCAGTGTGGAAAGTCGCGGTTTATGACTTCAAAAGTAAACTCTTGTATTTTTTAATGTTTTTACATAATTATTCACACTGCAGTGGCATCATTTAAAGCTGTCCTCTCAACAAATTTCGCATAATTATTTCATTGCTGAACGAAAATTTAATGGCTTAATCAATCAATCAATCAATCACATGAATTTATATAGCGCCCCTTCAAGATCACTACTCAGAGGCGCTCCCAACCCAGGTCTGGTCAAAGAGAAAGGTCTTGAGAAGACGGTAGAAAGAGCCAGCAGAGTCACGGGGAAGCGAACGGAGAACCGCAGGGAGGCCATTCCAGATAGCTGGACCCACCACGGAAAATGGCTTAAGCGTTCAATGAATGTCTCCACCACCATCTCCCGGGAAGCCGGCGGGCCGCCCAGTAAGGATATGGTGCACATAACCTCATCACGGGTCGGCGGCATGTTTAACATATCTGCGGTGTACTGATTGGCATAAGCATCTACGCTAGTCATTTGCCGAATTTTTTTAAAATCCTACCGTTTTAACCTACTTTTTTGCGAATGACGATTATTGACGACCCTTTCTCTAGTCATTCGCAACTGATTTTTGATAAGCAAGCGACCCGGCTGAGACCCGGCAACAGCAGGTCTAGAAAATCGATGCCGGGTCGCAGATCCGGACCGACCCGGCTCACTTTCAGCCCTGCCAGGGAGTGGACACCACCCTTAGTTCGTCGACTGTATCATCACTAGTCTATGATTATAATTATCATATCCATAATTTACTGCAAACTGAAATGAATTTTGTCATTCTATATACGGAATGCAGGGCTATATTTCCACGCTTATTAATTTGTCCTATGATAACTGGAAGTGATCAGAACAGATAAAATTATTGTTTGAAAATTGATGGTTTTTGCATGAAAATGCAAAGCGATATAATATTTCTGCGTAAACGTTTTTCAGTAGCTATTGGCTGATACATAGCCTAATAATAATTATTATTGAAGACGAATTGAGAAATGCTAATATAAGTAAGGATGACAGTGATGAAGACTACACCAAAGCAATGTAGTTCCTGCCAAACATAACATGTTGGCACGTTTGGCTTTACAGTAAAATCTTTTACGATGAAAACAAATTAATGGGCGAAACAAATAGGATTTGTTTGGTTTTGTTCATTCGCTTCTGATCATCATCCGCGCTGATCGAAGTAGACCTCTATCCGATGACAAAGGATTCAAGCTATACCAAATAAACCGATCAGTGTATTGGCACGTAAGACAGGAAAGACAACAGTTGTTAAACCACCATCCTCCTCCAAAAGAAGAAGCGCAGTTGCCTGGACTTCTGTCGTTGTCTGCTGCCCAGGTTGAGAAGCTCATTCCACCGTGGTACCAAGAACTAGAATACATCGTAGGGTTGGCGAGCGAATCTCCGGCATTTCCTCCGCTGAATCCAGAGAGACGGAGGGTGTATTTGCTGTTCTCCGAATCAAGAGAAAAAGCGGAATAATTGGCGTAGTACCACGCACCGTTTGCCCTGAGTTGTACCTGTCGAATAATAATAATAATGACGACAATTTCTATGGCGCCGTAACACAGCACATGCCGTTGCAAAGGCGCCTCTACAAACACAAACGCAATATAATTATTCAGTCAAAGAAACGCCTTAGAAAACAGATAATTATTTCTTCAGTCGAAAGGAAGTAAGATCTGCAAAATCCTAAATTCTATTTTTTTATAGTATAATCGAAATAAGTCCAAGTTCTGTAAGTAGGAGAAGTAAACGTCTCCTTGACCACTTTGCACTCAATGAACCCGTGACGTCATCAAGGTCAAAGGCCAAGGCCAAAGTAAGTAGGTCAAGGACAACATAATTAGGTCATGCTAATTAGATCACTCTAATTGGATCATCCTAATTAGGCCAAAGCACTTCGTTCAAAGTAATTAGGTAATAGTAATTATGTATAAGAAATTATGACATACATGTATCAATTATAGCAAATAGTGAACCCTAATCAGCACTACAAACCCCATCCCGGTCGGAAATACGTCACCGGAAACGACGCTGAGAATGCTCGAAGTTGCCTATGGACTGTTGCACTACTACTGTGCTGAGCATATATTATGCTAATTCTTCACTCAGGCGGCGCGAGGGCTACGTCCCTGTCAATCACAGGAAACTCTCCGGCCAATAAAAAAAGTCCATTGCAATGTGGAGGTCCAAAAAGTTTCTGATGTGGCACTGAAAAATTACAGCTATTTTGTTAAGATGACACCTTAAAATGCTGCCATTGCAATGTGGAAATAAAAAATTCTGATGGGGCACTGAAAAAGTACAGCTTTTTTGTCAAGACGACACCTTAAAATGCTGCCATTACAATGTGGAAATTAAAAACATTTCTGATGGGGCACATCCCCTACCCATACCCCTTCCCCTTCAGGTCTCGGCGCTACGCGACTCACAAATATCCTTCGGACGCTCATTTGTTTCCCCCCGCCCAGAAATCTCAATTCCCCCCAGAGGATGGAGACTAGATTAAACACTGGCTGACTAAACTGGTAATAGGCACTCCGCGCAACCAAGTTATTGTCCGAGGTTGTTGTCCGGAACCGTCTTTTAGGTACCGACAAAGCTAAATTAAATGTAATTCATCCAACAGAACCGATAAATATTATTCTGCTCTGAACCGTAGTCGTTAAATTCCACATATCTAAAGTATTATTATTTATGAGCTCCCTTATCTACTCCGAGTCCAGTGATGCGGGTGATGGACTTAGCCTTCTGGTTCTACTCCACTACCATTCTATGTAGTACCGAAATATTAAGATAATAAGGTAAGCTAAGTTTAATATTGAGGTATTATTTTAAATATAGCCTACCTCTACGCGAAGAGCATAATCGAAGCTTCTGGTCAGAAGATGGATCTTTTCATTTCCGAGCCAAAATTCGCCTCTTTCAGCATCTCCGAATCCATTCTTATATTCGATCCAGCTTCGGTTGAAGTTCAGAGATCCGTCAAAACGTTTCAGTATGGTTATCCAGTCGTTTACAGCCGGAAGAGGAACTCCTGTACAAGAAAAGTACGCTAAAGAAAATGATTATGCTGCAATTAATTATCCCACGTCGTGGATTCAGATTAAAGCGAAGAGGATGAAGAGAGAAACTCGCCAAATTAAAACTGATCCGTAACCACATCCACAAAAATGTTACGGTCTTGGAAGGTCATAGGCATAGGCGCTAGTCAGTGCAATCTCTATGTCTGGTATGTAAGAGACTTGGTAATTTCAGTATCAATATAATGATGTTCCTGGACAATCTGAACAATTACTGCCTTGACATGGAAATCAAAACTGTTTCATATTGATTCGGTAGCTCAATTATGCGCTGTACATGATTGACATGCCATATCAAATTTCTAATCATATTCTCTTTCACAAAAATCATATTTTCTTGTAGCGTATAAAGCAACACTGTCGATAGAATTTGGCATAGGGTAACACGAAAGAAGAGAGAGAAGAAAATGGGGGAATTGGTGCGGCTGTGCTAAGTATGCAATAGTGGAGCATGGCAGGAAGATTTCTTGCAAACCATAATGATTCCAATCAAGAAACAACCGAACGCAACAACATGACATTGTGAGGACCACCGCACTATAAGCCTCCTTACCCATGCATCAAAGATCCTACTTAGAGTCATCACAAAAAGGCTACAGACAAGAGCAGATAAAGATAAGTGCACTGGAGAAGATCAATTTGGCTTCAGGAAGGGAAGGGGAACAAAAGATGGAATTGCAGCACTGATAATTCTAACGGCAAAAAGCATCCAGCATGGGCAAGACATATAGTATTACATATGTTACGTTGACTATGAAAAAGCGTTTGAAAGGGTGGATTGGAAGAAGTTGATGGGTGCAGTAAGACGAATAGGGGTGGAATGCCAGGAAAGGCGATTGATAGGTAATCTATAATTATATGAGACAGAAGGTGAAAATAAGAATTTATGGAGAATACTCGGAACCGGGAAAGATAGCAGGAGGTGTGAGGCAAGGATGTCCACTCTCCCAATACTATTTAATATCTACATAGAAGCAATTGTAAGAGAAACGTTGGAAGAAGTGAATGAAGGGATAAAGGTAGGAGGAAGACTGATAAAAACTCTGAGATTCGCGGACGATCAGGCAATGTTGGCAGGAACTCAAGAAGGATTACAAAGAATGATGAATCGACTGAACATGATATCGACAGAATACGACATGAAAATAAACATCAAGAAGACAGAGGCCTTGAGGATAAACAAGGGAGGAGAGAGAGCAATTAAGATCACAGTAAACGGAGAGGAAATAGAGCAGGTGGAGAAATTCTGCTTCCTAGGAAGTATGGTCACAGAAGGTGCAAGATGCCATGTGGAAATAAAAAGAATAGCCATGGGAAAAGACGCATTCAGCAAAAGAGGGGAACTCCTCAGAGGAAAGCTAAATATGAAACTAAAAAAGAGTTCAGTCAAAGTAGCAGTTGTGACAGCAGCATCAGAACTACCGGTACTGCTATTCCTACTATTACTACTCATGCTCTGTTACTACTTCTAAAGTTCTAATGCTTATACTATTGCTACTATATTACTACAACAATTACCACTGCTACTACTACTGCAGCTGCTGCTATAACAACAACAACAACAACTACTACTACTACTACTTCTACTACTACTACTACTACTACTACTACTACTACTACTACTACTACCACTACTACTACTACTACTACTACTACTACTACTACTACTACTACTACTACTACTAGTACTACTACTACTACTACTACTACTACTACTACTACCACTACTACTACTACTACTACTACTACTACTACTACTACTACTGCTACTACTACTACTACTACTACTATTACTACTTCTACTACTACTACTAGATAGGAAATTATTGTTTGCAACTGCACACCTTACTTTTTAAATTAATAAATATGACGTCATATTGCCGTCACTTCTATGTTAGGGGACAATAATAAAAATGGTTTTCAGCAAATATGATTTGAGTTTAATAAAATAAATTAAGAGAAGAAAACATTATGGTGTAGCCTAAAAAGGTTTTTAAACAGAAACTGGCCCATCCCATCCTTGAATGGACTCATTGCAAAACTTGACACTACTGGATCTGCAGAAAAACGTTATGACTTTATGGTGGTGGTAGACCTCATAAGAAACTGTTGGTCTGCTTTCAAGAGAAACTCCAGAGTTCATTTCACCAACTCTTTGGCACCCAAATAACCCTGATCTTAATCCACTGGATTACAAGACATGGAGCGTCCTTCAAGAACGCGTTTATCAAACTCGTATACGTGACGTTGACCACCTCAAACAGCGAATTGTGGAAGAATGGAATCGTTTTGACCAAGTGACAATCAATGCAATCAATGAATGGCAAAAGTGCATTAGAGCATGCATTCGAGCTAATTGAGGACATTTTGAACACCTGCTTTGACGAACAGCAATTATTGTTCCTATCTTTTTGCATACTGAAACTTATAATTTTCTTTGCCAAAATTTGTATGTGCAGCACTTTGGTCCCTGTTTGAAGAATTGGATAAAATTTTCAGGAAACATTGATAATATTTATCCCTCTTACCTTCTCTGAAATTTTATAGAGATTCATTTATAAGAATTGACAAGTATATCGCCAAAACAAAAAGGGTATCAGTTCAATTGGGACACCGTGTATATGCGTGACGTTCTCCACTGGCTCCCACTCAAGCAGTGAATTGAGTCTAGGATATATACTTTAGTTTGGCGCTGCATGCTAGGCATTGCTTCTGCCTACCTTTGTGAGCTCTGAAGGCAACGGGAAACCACCTCACTCATCTCATCCCCAGGGGCGTACAGCCAATGAACCTGCCTTCGGGCAGAGCACCATAATCATCATCATCATCATCATCATCATCATCATCATCATCATCATCATCATCATCACCATCACCATCATCATCACCATCACCCCATCGCCATCGCCATCGCCATCACCATCATCACCATTCATCACCATCATCACCATCATCACCATCATCACCATCATCACCATCATCATCATCATCATCATCGTCATCATCATCATCATCATCATCATCATCATCATCATCATCATCATCATCATCATCATCATCATTCTCGTTAGATACGTTAACATTATACGAAAGGCTTACAATGCAGGGGTTCGTATAATTTATATCGTTAATGTATAAAAGAGGCGGGTGTTTTCCCGTCTAAAACTTGGGCGTTGCTCACAAAATAATAATTAATTATTAGCACAGAGTCGATAGCTGTCTCTATGCTCCAAACAGGCATTGGATCTACGAATACGCTTATCGGGTAACCAACCAATCTAAACGTGAAGACATTTAAGATGAATATTATGTGTCTGATAATAATGATTATAGTAATAGAAATAATAATAATAATAATAATTGGCCAAATCAAAATAATGAAAATAGCAATTGAACTAAGCCTCATAACAATCATAGCATTGCTGATAATAATAGCCTAAATATTAACAATAGCAAATATTATAATAATGACTGTAATAGTAATTAACCTATTAATAGCAATGGTGAGCTCTTTAATAAATAAGGACGATGATAATAATAATTTTGAATATTCGGACATAGTGATTGAACTAGCGAGTAAAATGTCCCCTACATGTTTACAGAGAGACTAGGTAGACTATTTTCTCCCAACAGTTCCTGTGATTTGGAAGTACGAAGCTAAAAATGTTCGAATTCCTAGATTCTCGCAATAATTTTGATTTTACAACTAAAACTGAAACTATCAAAAACCTTGTGCAAAATATATTTTGCTACGGGCATTATCACTTACCAGCGATCGGCAAATCAGTGATAGGATCCAGTTTCTAAAAGTAAAACATTACTTAAAGAGAATGAAGATCTCATTCAACAGTTTCAGACAAATGTCTTATGTCTTCATATTATTTTAAGAAGAGCAACTAGACTCACTTTTTCAGATTACTCAACACTATTACATCAATTTGACACTTTTACAAAGTACTGTATTGGCCCCCAGTTACTATCT
Organism: Lumbricus terrestris; assembly: GCA_949752735.1. NCBI lineage: Eukaryota > Metazoa > Annelida > Clitellata > Crassiclitellata > Lumbricidae > Lumbricus > Lumbricus terrestris. Next base: position 31,927 of record CATKHU010000326.1, read on the forward strand.
TTATATATTAAAAGCATAGGCGTAGGAGGCGGGGGTCCAGGGAGGCAAATTCCCCACCCCAAATTTCGGGCAAATGCACATGTGTTTTTCGGACAAAACAGGCATGGGCGGAAAACCTTTTTTCGGGCAAAAAGATACGTGAGGACTTTTTTCGAGCACACAGGGATAAAACAGCTAGGCCTATATTTTCTCAATATTTAAAAAAGTCGTCAGATTTTTCGGACGAGAAAATCGTAAGATTTTGGGCGTATGACTAAAAAAAAGGTCATCAGAAAATTGGTCGATGAAAAATGTTGGCGACTCGCGGTCCACCAAAAAAGGAAAGTATACTTTTCGGGTAAAAGTAAAATCTTTGCCCCCCCCACTGCCGAAATGTTCCTTACGCCTATGATTATTATGGATAGTTGGATACCTACATTTCTTATGTCACTAAGGAGTGCTTCGTGACTTCTAATTGTTTTTTTTACTCTTTGCAGCCAACTCTCGTCTCATCTGGGCAGAGAGGTAGAGACTGTTGAGGGCTATGATGCCACTAAGAAACGAGCTTCCATGGAGGGAATGTGATTCCAAGAACTGGAGTTCAGGGCCGGATTAACAAATGTGGAGGCCCTGTTCGGTAAAACTGTGGGGGCCCTTACCTTCCAGAAACACGACGAAACATGACTCACAAAACGTGTTATATTCAACGAATAAACATTCGTCTATTAATAATTCATTACTTCTATGTTAACAGTATCAACACGTCTTTTAAAAATGTTAAAGAACCGATACATCTTAAGGTTTAAGATAAGCTTACGGTTTAAGAATATTAAAGTTTGTTTGTTTGTATGCGTGCTTGTTATAGTGCCCCTTCAAGATCTCTTTACTCAGAGGCGCTCCCGACTGCAGAGCGGACACTGCATCGGAGTTTCACGCCGAAGCGCTGAGCAATTGCGAGTGAATGACTTGCCCAAGGTCCCTACGCGGCGACTTGAGGTGGATTAGAACCTCGAACCTTTCGGCTTCAAGGCAACGACGTCACCACTAGACGACCAATGCGCCCCACAGTGATTCATGGTCAGTCATTCTCCTGACCAGCGCACAGCACTCGTACAAGCAAACAGTGCAGAAGCGATTTTATGCCCCAAATAAATTCTTGGCTATGAAAATTTCTGGTAGACCTGTGGCAGACTAACGGCCAGGGCAAATGGTTTTTACCAGGGCATTTGGCCCGATTTGCCCTGCTGTGCATGGCGCCCACACTGTTTACAAACTAAAATATATTTTCGCGGCTATATACTGTAGTAGACCCTGGCTCAAGCTCCATCCTACTTATGTGAGCTTTCACCCCGGTGTCTGTCTCTCTGGAGAGCCGTTCACTGCGCTCAGATGCTCGTGGAGAATTCCTTGTTCTTTTTTCTTGTGCTATGACCATGCCACGATGAGCATTCTCATCGTGGGTGCAGTTATCTGGAATAGTCTCCCCGTGACTCTCTCGCTTCCCGTGACTCTGCTGACTCTTTCTTCTTCTTAAGTGTTTTCTTTTTGATAACCCCTGCGTTGGGAGCCCCTCTGAGTAAAATCTCAAGGGGCTCTATATAAATTTATGAGTTTGATTGAATTCGTAAAAATAGAGTGCGTACTGCATGTAGGTCTACTCGATGTTATTAGCACGCCACCTCATAATGCGTATATAATAGTATAGCACTGGAGTTCCGATCAGGTGATATATTAAGTGTTTAAATAAGCAATAAAACCTATAACTCGTACTAGCATTTCTGACTGATTTTAACCCTCAGGCTACCAAGCTTTTTTTGTAACACTGACTACCAAGGGGGGGTGGCTACCACCCCCCTGGATTTTGGGTTTGGTTTGAGATATCATAACTTGTAATACACCATTGGATTCAGCATTCATTTCTGCACAAAATGGTATATTTAGGTTTAGAAAATATGAAGGCACCTCGAAATTATGAATTTTTTACCATGGGTACCCGTCGATTCCACAAAATGTATGCTTACGCATAGGGAATATATTAGATTCTGTGTGTTTTATACATGATTTATATATAAAAAGTAGTTTACATATAATAAAGTCCAATATTCAACTATAAAAACTAGTAATAAGTCTGTTTTATGTTAAATAAAAAAAAAACATGTTTTAGCCGCTGAAAAACGTTTACGCACACATATCGGTTCGTGTTGCAAAAAACCCAACATTTTTATACATTTTAATTTATTTTGAGCACTTCCGGTCATCAAATTTTAAATTATTTAGTATTAACCCATTAGTGCCTAGCGTCCCCAAAAATGGGACACCACTTCAAAAATTCACATAAAATTAAATCTGCATTGAAGATTCAATTTAATGTTATAGCCGTTATACCAACATGATGATAAAGTGATTCTGACACAAAATGCGGATAAAAAATATTTTTATCGACTGAAAATTATGTTTTTGATCACGCCATTGACCTATTTTAGCAAATGTAAACATTGCGGACTTTCCGAGTCCTATTAAAAAATATGTGTCCGCATTTCTACAGATCTGTCTTTGGTTTCACAAAGGCTTGTATATACTATTGCATAAATAATTAGATCAAATTCATTTTGCTAAAATATAACACATGCATTTTATCACTGAAGCGGTGTCCCATTTTTGGGGACGCAAGGCACGAATGGGTACGTGAAGTTCAATACACGCAGTCTTGCATCTTGTATGGTATTGTAGTCAGATATTGTTTGAAAAGAAGTATAAATGGCTGTTTGTAGGCAGAAGTATCACTCGCAGTGAGAATCAGAATTATATGTTATTATTTGATTCAAAAAATTATTGACAACTTCAACTGCAGGCTACATTAGGCCTATGTATACAATGTCATGTATAGCCTACATGAATATTTCACATGGATAGAAATCTATTAGGCCTATGCAATGTAGGGCAAAATAATAGTCAACATGCACTCATTCTGTTGTATGCAGTTGCTAGAAAATTAAATTTGATAATTTAATTTATTATAATTTATTTAAAATAAATAAGAAAAAATCAGTCGCTATGCAATTTGTCATTTTAGTCCACGGTATCACCCAAACTCAAGAAATGCCGTTGTGCATTGTAATGAATATTACTTTCCTGTATCATATTCCAGTTAGGCTTGCTACAATATCAGGTAGGCCTAATGACTAGGCAACGATATTGCACTACGTTGAATACACCACTCGTCTTTTGGTCTGATCCACATCCATGTGGATGAGTTGGTACATGGATCCCAAGCCTGGATTAGTCAGGTGGCATATTGGTTGTCAATTCAGTTGATTCCTACTAACAACTAGTGGTCCTTTACCACTTCTTTGCCACTCTCAGCCTGCAACTAAGCCTTTGTTGGCTACACAGAATGCTCATTGAATTCACCACATGGTTACTTTGCTCGGTCAGACTTATAATGGAGTTGGAGTCCGTGGGTTCTCAACTTGGTGCGGTTGGTTCATAGCAACAACTATGTTGTGTAGGCTGCTATGACTACTTCTTTACCATTCTGTGACTGCTACGGCAGATGAACAAAACATACCTTTATTGAGACAATGAAAGCCAACAAATGTGAAGATTTTCACTTCCTTTGGTCGAGCTGTACAAAATAGAAAAGTGAGGGCCAGTGCAAGGATCTGAACACACAGTTGTCTGTCATGGAAAGGATAAGCTGGCTGGACAAACTAGAAAGTATGAACTTCACTTGCTAGCACCAAATTCCATCTGTTGTAACTCAGATGCATTGTGCGAATGAAAGTCTGCGAAAGTTTGAGAAAAATTAATTGTCGGTCCACATAAGAAGGACTAGGCCAATAATCTACTACACAAGACTTGCCACTAGCACTTTAGCACTTGAAAGGCTTCATGTAACTGTTTTATAAGCTTTGTGTAACAGTGTTGGTTGCCATTGCTACAGGATATTGATCTGAGACATGAACAGCATTACTATGATTTGCTGCGTGTAAGCGATTCATTTCAAAATGTGAGCAATTTGGCATATAAATGCATTCAAACAGGCCAATTTTGTTGCAATTTTGCACATACACTTTATTTTAAGTTATTCTGAGTGCAAATTATTTATCTGTTTTCTTAATTTGACTGTATCAACAGTCTTGAGTGATGTAACCTGCACACATGACAATGTAAATCTTCACGTACCCATTCGTGCCTAGCGTCCCCAAAAATGGGACGCTTAAAAAAACTGCTCCTAAAACATCAAAAGCTAAAATTGTGCAGAATTTGTGTTAGGTATTGTCCAAACTCATCATTTGCAACAAAGTTTTCATATTTTGAGATGATTTTGAAAAATCAGGCACTAATGGGTTAAAAAATAGCCCTAAATGCCCTCTACAGAATGGCATAGTTTATTTATATTAAAAAATAAATTATGGATAAGCTATAATAGAAAAAACATGACAATTTTATGAAAATAAAACACCTTTATATATATTTTAATTTATTTTGAGCACTTCCGGTTGTCAAAAGACAACTCAATGAGCATGGAAATGTAGCCCCACATTCCCTCTATAGAATGGTATAATTTGTGTCTCTTAATATTAAGGGGCGGAAAAGTTACAGACGATATTCTAGGGGGGTGGTATCCATCCCCCCCTGGTACCTTGGGTATATCGGGTGTAACTTTTGAACGGTAGGGGGCATCATCAAATCTTTTAGCTCAAAATGTGTCCCAATGAACCCTCTACAGCTACCAATTTTTTCAAAATTTTATTCCAGACGGAACGCGTTTGATTTGCGAAAAACCTAGGGGGTGGCAACCACCCCCCTTGGTAGCCCGAGGGTTAAGATCAATCTGCCTGGCAATGAAAACTGCAATAAGGGCCCCCACACATGTGCAAAATTTGCATAATGCTAAAGTCAGTAGTTTTTGAATAATTTGACAAATTTTCATTGATTTTAAACTCATTTTTGCTATTATAATTAGCAATGATGAAAAATTCTATTGTATAGGTGGGGCCCCCCCTAAAGTGTGGGGGCCTCTGTTCGGCCGAACATGTCGAACATGCCTTAATCCGGCCCTGCTGGAGTTGGGCTGCTTTAGATGTCCCGATAGGCCTACTCCGTTCCTGGCTTAGGATCGTCGCTTGGTTATTTCTATGGAAGTGAAACTAAGTGATATTTGTGGAATTGCATGAGAATTAAGCAGTCATTAGAAAAGACTTAAAATAAACAACAGGGCAAAGGCTGAAGGTGCCGCTAAAGGATTCCACTGAGAACCGTCGTACTTGATATCCGGCTAATTTTTTTGTAGTCTATGCTAACTGTAATATGATTAAGGACAATGATTTTAAACTGAGAAATAAATTATTGTTAAGTGAAATAAATTGTTAAATCTTTGTGGAGTGATTTAATGTTGCGACATACTCAATCTAAAGCGGTAAAAAAACTCTTAGCAATCCAACAACGAATTGAAATTTCTAAATTCGGGACTAGCCAAAACGTGGAACTTACCGTCATAAATTTACAGTCACTGTCGTAATGTGTTTTCAACGGTGCGAACCTGTAGAAGGAGCATACTCGGCTTGTTGCGTGGTAGCTGAATAGATTGCACTCAGGTGATGAGTTGCATTCCGCGGCACACTTCAGACGTGTGACTGCATGGAAACTTCGTATCGCGTATTCTGGAGCTGGACAGGAATCGGCGACCGTGAAATAATGACTTAAGAGATTTTCACATCGGAAAACAGATGGCTGCATGACTACCAGGTAACCAACCAATCTGACCGCGAACTCGTGAAGCAATTTACGATGCATAGTTGTGTCTGATGGTCTGCCAAGTTCAATGTCTCTTCCAAAGGCGCAGAGAGTTGAACTGACCGTATGGCAAATGGAAGGCTGCTATATTATATTCAACGCGCTTGTTGCTGCTTAGGTTAATTCAGCGCCAATCGATACGAGAGCTAAACAGTACAAGGATGCCCTAGGGCCTAGGCCAACGTTTTTCAGCTGCAGCATCGACATTGCAGTTACGATCCATTGATTTTTGTAATAGGACGGCTGAATGTTTCTGCATATCCTCTGCTTTACGGTTCTTCACTTCAAAAGCAGCAATAGGCACAGCAAGAGCTAAAATTCCATAGAATTGTTGATTGTTTTGCTGAATTAGAGCTGTATTGAGACTGCGACCATGATACTCAGTCTAATTATTATCATCAGAAAAAAATGATTAGGCTAAGTATTTAGGCACTCGGTATTTTAGGATTCTAATTGATTCTGATTTTAACCAGTTTCTATGCCGCTAAGGATGACAAAGTGCTATAATTATTTCGAGCAAACAAGGACAAGATGTAAGACAAAAATTCTGTCATGCCATCCTTTGCTAGAACTTAATAATTATTATTCAGGAGCAGACTTATTAACTGATGCGACCTTGTTCTACTTCGTTGCATAAGACTTCAAAAGTCACACCTCTTGTAGAACTCTTACCCTGTCTCATCTGATCTCCACCTTCCAATTCACGCCTTAACCCATTAATGCCTGATTTTTCAAAATCATCTCAAAATATAAAAACTTTGTTGCAAGTGATGAGTTTGGACAATACCTAACACAAATTCTGCAAAATGTTTGCTTTTGATGCTTTAGGAGCAAGTTTTTGAAGCGTCCCATTTTTGGGGACGCTAGGCACGAATGGGTACGTGAAGATTTACATGGTCATATGTACAGGTTATATCACTCAGGACTGTTGTTACAGTCTAGTTAAGAGAACATATAAATAATTTGTACTCAGAATCATTCAAAATCAAATGTATAAGCAAAATTTCAACAAAAATGGCATGCCTGAATTCATTTATATGCAAAATTGTTCACATTTTCAAATGAATTGCTTACACGCATCATATCATAATAATGCTGTCCATGCCTTAGATCAACATCCTATATCAGTAGCAACCAACACTGTTACATAAAGCATACTAAACAGTTAAATGAAGCTGTTTCAAGTGCTAAAGTGCTTTAGACTGGTTTTGTGTAGTAGACTGATGGCCTAACCCTCTTTATGTTGACCGACATTTCATTTTTCTCTAACTTTCCACACACTTTCATTCGCACAATGCATCTGAGTTCCAACAGATGGAGTTTAGTGTTAAAGTGCAAGTGAACACACTTTCTGGTTCATACAGTCAGCTTTCATTTCCCTAATAGAAACAGCTATGTGTTCAGATCCATGCACTGGCCCTCACTTTCTATATTGAATAGCTCAACCAAAGGAGGTGAAAATCTTCACATTTGTTGGCCTGTATCGTCTCAATAGTGAAATATTCTGCTCATCTACTGTAACAGCCTACAAAACATAGTGGTTGCAATGAACCACCCACACCAAGTTGAGGACTCAAGACCCCAACTCCATTATAGGTCTAACTGAGTAAAGTAGCCATGTGGTGTATTCAACGAACAGTCCTTGTAGCCAACAAGGCTTAGTTGCAGTCTGAGAGTGGTAAAGAAGTGGTGAAATGACCACTATTTGTTAGTAGGAATCAACTGAATCGACAACCAATATGCCTCCTGACTAATCCAGGGCTCCATGCTTTGGATCCATGTACCAACTCATCCGTATGGATGTGGATCAGAGCAAAAGCCGAATGGTGTATTCAACATAGTACGATGCCATTGACTATAGTCATTAGGCCTACCTGAAATTGTAGTAGGCCTAACTGAAAAATGCTACAGGAATGTTATATTCAACACAATGCACATTGACATTTCTTGAGCTTGGCTGATACCTTAGAAAAGAATGACAACTTACATAGCGACTAATATTTTTCCTTATTTATTTCAAATAAATTATAATAAATTAAATTATTAAATTTAATTTTCTAGCAACTGCATACATCAGAATGAGTGCATTTTGATCATTATTTTGCACTACATTGCATAGGCCTAGTAGATCCTGGACGATTTCTATACATGTGAAATATTCCTGTAGGCTATACATGTATACATAGGCCTTATGTAGCCTACAATTGAAGTTGTCAATAAATTTCTGAGTCAAATAACATCATATAACGTTAACTCTCACTGCGAGTGATAATTCTGCCTACAAACCGCCGTTTATGCTTCTTTTCAAACAATATCTGACTAAAATACAACACAAGAAGCAAAACTGCATGTATTGAACTTCACGTACCCATTCGTGCCTTGCGTCCCCAAAAATGGGACAGCGCTTCAGTGATAAAATGCATATGTTATATTTTAGTAAAATAAATTTGATCTAATTATTTATTTAGTAGTATATACTAATCTTTGTAAAACCAAAGACAGATCTGTAGAAATACACACACATTTTTTTTAATAAGACGCGGAAAGTCCGCAATATTTACATTTGCTAAAATAGGTCAATGGCATGATTAAAAACACAATTTTCAGTCCATAAAGAATTTTTGGTGCGCATTTTGTGTCAGAATCACTTTATTAGCATGTTGGCATGACGGCTATTACATTAAATTGCATCTGCAATGCATATTTAATTTTATATGAATTTTTGAAGTGGTGTCCCATTTTGGGGGACGCTAGGCACTAATGGGTTAAAAGCTGTTCTGCCGACTATGATCCTAGGGCACCCGACCCGGACCTCATTTGAAATACGCTTAAGGACACCCATTTGACTGAACACAGCGCTCGTCAACAATCTGGTGCCCCGCGCTTGGCTTTTGAGTGGCACTCTACAAGCTACGATTACGATTACGAACATTTCCCATTATGATTTGTTTTAGAAATGTATGAAATCGATGTATTGGCTATTGCACATGAACGCGGCTGAAGACGGGAGCACCTCTGAGTAGTGAGCATAAAATCTATTCAGATACGTATCCAACGTCAACAAACATGCAGGCTCACAAATATGGCGCATGAGATACGCAAATGAGGCCGCTGTGTCACTGGGCAATAGCCTTAGGCTAAACATAGAATATAATATTACTATTATGCATAGGACTGAGGCAACAAACTTTACTTACTTCCTTAGTGTTTGTTATTTTACCAGGACCCAGAGCAACGCTGTATCCTAGAACAATCATGCATGGGCTTGTGTAAATTGACGGCGCAGTGACTGATAAAACGTGAATTCACTTGCCTTCTAATGAGTTGCATGTTTGCCAGGTACCATAGCAACGCTTCATCTGCCCAAAGTAATCAGAACTTGCAGGGGCTTGTGTGATTTAAGTGTGCAGCTTTGCGCATTAGTGTCTGATGCAGCGTAGGCTATTTATTATGTTTGCGACTTCAGTGCAAAAATCAATTCTTCCGGTATTTTGAACGAAGGCGATCACTTGGAACTCATCCTCTGTTCCCTTAATGTGACTCCGTATGCTGGTTCCCCGAGTTGCTAAGTTACCGGAAATACTAAACTGGACAACACATTATCTGTGACGGGGAATAAATTGACGAAGCGTGAAGACCAAATTCCAAGATTAATTACATGTTACATTGTTATTCCTTTTCATGTTTAAGCACAGAAATTTTCTGTGATTTGTCCTTCAGACAAAAACCTGGCAAACTAGGTGACCGTATAGGCTATAAACATCCAAACACACAGATTGCAAGCAATTAAGGAAGTCACAACATTGAATAACGACTGACACGATTGTGCACCATCTCACACAGGCAGGCGTGGGCATGAATCCGAAACAGCGATAGGTGCATTTATCAGTCATGTCAAGGCCTTCTGTTGTGACTCTGGTCAAAGCTGAGCTTGTAATCGGCGAGTCGGCAAGCGTAGGCTTTTCACCAACATGCCTTTGTTACTGATCATATCGACGATTCGCCATGTTCCATTTCTGTGCATATTTCTCGACTTGTTTCAACCTGCGTTTTCGGTTCCAAGTTTCATGTGCAGTAAGCCAGCTTTGCAATTTCAGTAGGACGCGACAGGGCAGTGGGAGTTAGGCCACTCAAGAGGTCAAAGTAATTAGATGTAAATAAGAAATAAAAATTTCAAAGAGGTTTGGCAGGTTACAGGCTAGGAAAAAATTAAGATAGATGGGTCAAATGGGCTGCTGCATCCCCTTAATGTAGGCCTACCCCGTTAAAGGAAAAAAATGCTTAAATAGTGCTATTCGTTGCAGCAAAGTGGGTCTACTCACGTAGCGCCTTCCATTGCAGGCATCTCCATAACGTGTGTACCTACAGAGCCAGAACCAGAGCCGGTACGATCACGCATATTTAAATGTGTAGCAACCTTGAAGTGGCGCTATAACAAGTGCTCACACATATACATTGAAGGAATGAAGCTATAGCATCTACTGTTCAGTTTTTTGGCTGCGATATGAGATTGGAACGTGAGATGGACATTACGTTGTGGCATTCATCGTTCGCTTAATAATGTGTTGACCATTTCAGATCATTGTTGTTATCAATTAAGGACAAACATTGTTATGTTCACAATATTTTGCCGTTGCTGATTTCTAATGTGCTTTGACGTGTAACTGGGTGCGTTGTGTCACCTAGATTTGTCTCTTTTCCTAAATTGAACGAAGATTATTATTTGCTTAACTCTTGGCTACGGACTCGCATGGGACGATTGAACAACCCTTCTACCTTTGCCACTGATAACAAATTTGTATATTTTACCTTAATAGCACGTCGAGGCCTACTGAAGCTGATGTAGACAAACAACCGATTTCAAGGCAATAAACAATGAATTTCAATGAAACATGGAAACATTTTAAGAGACAGAAACAGAGACAGAGAGAGACAGACAGAGAGAGACAGCGAGAGACAGACAGACAGAAAGAGAGAGACAGCGAGAGACAGACAGAGTTAGAGACAGAGGGATAGAGAGACAGAAAGAAAGAGAGAGAGACAGCGAGAGACAGACAGACAACTCTACGGAACCTAAATGGCCATCATCATCATGGTATAACCGCCAGGGGACTCGCCTAGCGGGAATGCAAGACCCCTTTCGGGCCTCTTGCAGCCAAATGGAAACTATTGGCATCATTATTTACGTACTGCTTTATTATATTTGTTAACTTTGTTTTCTTTGATGCATGATTTCATTTGTTCTTGTTCTTGGTTGCCAAATAAATGTTTTGATGATAAATAAATTTCTGTAGTCGATCCACTTTTGGTTGAAGTGCAGAGATCCATCGAAGCGCTGCACCATTACAATCCAGTTGTTTACCAGCGGCAACGGGAAAGAACCGTTTCTCAAGTCAATGTCCACTGATTATATTTCCACTACATTGAAAACAGAACGAATTTGATGAACCGAGTAATTTATTCAGTCAATACATACATACATACATACATACATACATACATACATACATACATACATACATACATACATACATACATACATACATACATACATACATACATACATACATACATACATACATACATACATACATACATACATACATACATACATACATACATACATACATACATACATACATGCGTACGTACAGTATCACGCATCCATTCATCCTCCTCAAACCGCCGGGTAGGGACCTTGGGCAATTCCTTCACTCGCAATTGCTTAGCGTTTCGGAAGCGCTTCTGAGTAGTAATCTTGAAGGGGTACTTTAACAAGTGCACATACATACATGTACAATTGTACATACACGTGGAATACCTTAGTATAATTACCATTAACTCAATACCCTAATTGCATTTCATTGAGTGCAATATGCGCTATGCATGGTTCCAGAGCCAGTGTTGACCCATCATTCTTTGTGCTACAGTTTGATTGTTGACGCCGACCTCTCTAGTTACACTGACACATGAAGTACAAACTGCGGAATTATCATCGAATCTGTGACAGAGCAAGACTTGACTGTGCGTGACTGACAAGCTCATCGATTAGTTTGAGATCCTTTCGTTTTCAAATTTTATTGGAAGTTTTCAAACGACTTTTGTGAATGTTCTTTCAGGCAACAATCCGTTTAGCATTAATTATCCGGCACATTTCTACAGACGTACACACAAATTGTATACAGAGGTCGAGTCCCTACAATAACAGCTGAAGCAATTGGAGGTCGGCCTCAACATGCATCAGAACAACAGAGGAACACACTCATCATCCGTAATATTTACCAACATATGCTTCTGTCATTTCTGTCCACGCTGGAAATACATGTATGAATGGCGAGTCTGAAATTTTGAATGTTTCACCAGAATGCTTTTTTAGTAGGCAAAGGAATGAGTACAAGGCTAGAAGAGTCAAGAGAAGCACACACACACACACACACACACACACACACACACACACACACACACACACACACACACACACACACACACACACACACACACACTTGCCTACACACAAACACCCACGCGCGCACTCACACTTCATCATCATCATCATCATCATCATCATCATCATCATTCATCATCAATATCATTGGGCTCAGTGCCCGTAAGAGTCCGACGCCACTCTTTGTCTGAGTCTGTCTCGCGTCAAGTTGTCCAGCTTCAACCGGTCCGGTCAGCAGGTCCATACCATTAACAACTTGGAGCAGCTAGACCACCTTGTCTGAAGAGAATATTGGGAGAGAGGCATGAAGGACAACCTGGGTCAATGCCCGTATGTGTACCACGCTCTCCCCCCGACTCTCTCCACTGGTCTGTCCTGACCGGCCTGTGCATGTCAGCTCCACATCATGACACCTTGAAGCATCTGGGTCGCTATGTCTTTTGCATGTCACTCACACTTACACACTTATAATGCACATCCACAAGTTCGCATACATGTATGTTGAATATAAAATGGTAATTCCGTTTCACAGTTGGCGGTTGGTACAATCTTCAGAGTCTCTTTTGGACCAAACTTAGCGATGCCAGTCGGTGACATGCGCGGTACACTACAACGACTATTGTTCAGTAGTCCGTCATTTTATGGAATGTGACGCCTAAAACGAACCCATACGCAAGGCGTAGCAAGAGGGGGTGCTTTGGGTGTTTTAACACCCCCGAAATGGAAAATGTAAAAAATAGAATTAATTGGTGAAAATTTCAGAAGATTTCGGTTGGACGACTAAAAAAGTCATCAGTTTCTCGGGCGGGAAACTGGAGAAACACCCCCCGAAATCAAGTCCAGGCTACGGCCTTGCCCATATGGACCTTTTTAGCATCGCCATACCGAGGAAGAGGTATATAATCCGAAGCAGGGTGTCACAGCAGGATATTCCGCATATATAATCAGTAGTCTAATAGTCCACGGTCAACAATTAACATTTTCTTTTCAAGTCAAGACCTTTATTTTCATAGATCATCACAACATCAACAAACTCATGCAGTGCAAATGCGTTTCAGATAACAAAATACACTCCACATCATCTACAAAAGTGGCATAAGTGCTTATTGTCAAATGGTTATCCTTAAAGGAGCAATGATACTCCGAAGCCATGGAACCAGATTTCCCTTAATATCAACTAAGAAATGAAATTCAGCGTCACAAACTCACAATGCTTAACATCATATAAGTTTACAAGCATGATAGGCCTATAGTTGATGACTGAACATGATAAAATATATAGGTGTATATTATTTTAGTTAATAGGAGAATTTTCAGAACTTCCAACTGTGCATGTTTTAAAAATATCGGCAATATACCAGTTTTCTTCATCTGCCTTTGATCACAATCATGCCAATCAACTAATTCGTCCGTACTCTGCGCGGTGTCATTTACAAACCTCTGAAAAAATGTGGATACGTTTCGTATAGCATTCGACCTCAGTTTCACAAAAACGTTATATGGCATGCAGCATACAAATGGCGTGCAACAGAATTCCGTGTGTAGGCCTATTGACGCTAACAAGAGACTCTTCTAGAAAGTAAAACTCGTAAATGCATGAGACAAACGACTACAAAGTTGCCTCTGATTCTCCAGCTTATGTTCCCTCTGTCTTTATCATCATCCGCGCTGCTTGAAGGTTACCATTCGACGACATTTGCCTCAAGCTGTACCATCGGAAGTAGTTTGTTTTGAATAGACAGGTAAGACAGCCGTACTGACAGTAGTTGAACCACCATCCTCCTATATGAGCTCGAGCGCAGTTAAATGGACTTCGGTCGTTATCGGCATCCCAGGTTGTGAATTTCATGCCATCGAGATTAGCTGTTGATCCCCATTCATTTGACGTAAGCGAATCTCCGGCAGTTCCGTTGTATCCTGAGAGACTGAGGCGGTATTTCTTGCTTTCGGAATCAACGGAAAAGTTGGAATAATCGGCGTAGAACCATGTCGCGTTTATGCATGCCTGTAATAAGAAATGCATCAATCTCCACCTGTTAAAACTATCAAGTCGGTCTCTATACCAATACCCACCCACAATCTCACATCCACGACTCACTCATCCGCGTGTCGAGTTGTGCACTTGTGCGTGGAGTCAGTCTCGTATTCATCTACGCTTCTATGCAATATAGCGGTTTGCCTTGGCTTAAAACCATGCATTCGTTCGATAGGTTCCTCAACGTAGAAAAGTCTGGTCCTCTTCTGCAAGGAGAGCTTATGCCTCGGCTTCTCCACGCATCCTCTCGCTTTCCTGAAACGCTTCCTTATCTCCGAGGCTTCTCCTGCTTACACTGTCATATGCTGTGAGAGACGTTCCATACATTTTTAGATACGATACAATATTTTTGTCTCGTCTGCAATTGTCACTAGTCTTATTGGCATCAAGAAACTTGGGAACGAGTAATTGAAGCTTACAATCCTATAAACGAGCACGCATATCAACCATCAGTGTCTCTTAATTTCTCCGCCTTTCTTAGGTCCTGAATGATTAGGCCTTACGTCCGACGTCGGCTACATAGCTGTTCCACCCGCTCAGCACTTTCCTTGTTTGCATTTTTAGATACGATACAATATTTTTGTCTCGTCTGCAATTGTCACTAGTCTTATTGGCATCAAGAAACTTGGGAACGAGTAATTGAAGCTTACAATCCTATAAACGAGCACGCATATCAACCATCAGTGTCTCTTAATTTCTCCGCCTTTCTTAGGTCCTGAATGATTAGGCCTTACGTCCGACGTCGGCTACATAGCTGTTCCACCCGCTCAGCACTTTCCTTGTTTGCACTTTTCCACCTCTGTTGTTCATTCCAGTAGCAAATTTTTCGTCCCTGCCCTGGTTGCTCAACAGGTGACCAGTTTAGATATGAACCGTCCATTATGCTCATTGGGAAAATGAGGTGGTAGATTGCCAATCCTTTTCACCTCGCAGTGGCGGTCCATAGACCAGCCTTTCGTTGATCAGTCGTTGTCACTTTCGTAATCCTCCGCCCGATCACCGTCGCAAGACCCGCTGCTGCCCAGGCCTTCGCCGCCCACGTTAGCCAGTTTTTCGGGGTTCCTGCAGAGCCTTCCCACCTCGCGTAGCGCCCTAGGTGGCACTTCGGCATACGCCTTCACCACTGATGGTATAGCCCCTGCAGTCGATCCCTTACTTGACTGTTTACACCCCCTCACCGCTTTGAGGTGTGGGTCGGACTTTGAGGGGACTTTGAGTAGGGCTCAGCACTATCAGACCGTTAAGTGTGACTGATTGTCCTGCTTTCTATTGGTCATATCGAAAATGGTAATATGAACAGATAAGGCGAAATAAACCACTTCATTGGTTTACTACCGCATGCTGCAGCTGTTTGTTCATTTCGGCTAGTTTTACCAACTGTGTCGTACTAGTCCTATTATAAACATCCGAAAATCCATCTTATCTACACCTCCATCGACTTTTTCGGCATTTCCATCGTGTACAAAGTTTATTGCTACAACGATTTGTTGGCGGGTGTCCCGACGTAAAAATGAGTGATGACAGAAAAATAAAGAGCATAATGACAGGAATCATGGAGGGATCGGGGAGAAGAGGAAGACCATGCAGAGAATGGTTGCAGGACATAGAAGAGTGGTGTTGGATGAATGCGCAGGAGCTGACACACAAGGCACAGGACAGGGAATCATGGAAGAGAGTAGTCAAGTGCGCAGTGAACACCTACGGGCTGTCAACCCATGGACAATGAAGAAGAAGAAGAAGAAGAAGAAGAAGAAGAAGAAGAAGAAGAAGAAGAAGAAGAAGAAGAAGAAGAAGAAGAAGAAGAAGAAGAAGAAGAAGAAGAAGAAGAAGAAGAAGAAGAAGAAGAAGAAGAAGAAGAAGAAGAAGAAGAAGAAGAAGAAGAAGAAGAAGAAGAAGAAGAAGAAGAAGAAGAAGAAGAAGAAGAAGAAGAAGAAGAAGAAGAAGAAGAAGAAGAAGTCCCGACGTGTATCGGTTAGAGCGAACGCGGAAGGCGCTAACAAATTTTCTCCGCGTCTCAGTATAGCCTATCATTTCTGTAGCCTATCATTTCTGTAGCCTATCATTTCTGTAGCCTATCATTTCTGTAGCCTATCTTAGTCATGATAATTATTACATCAACATTTCTGTAGCGTCATTATTAAATTAAGCACATGGGTTCAGCTTATTCATGCTAATGTCGAGTCAGAGATTATTGCTTAGAAATGCCCAATCAAATTGTCGATAACCAATACATATCTAGAGCCAAGCAAAACGCTACGACAATTAATTAAGTAGGATTATTATTGAAATATTTCAACCTTCATCTACCTCTATGCGAAGGGTATTATGAATCGATTCAGAGAAATTGTTTAGAAATGCCCATACAAGAACCAATAAGAATCTAGAGCCAAGCAAAATACTACGATAATTAATTAACCCATTATGGACCAAAACTTTATTAAGCAAATTTTTTATGAACTGTATTGATATTTTGGACCTAAAAAATAATGTTTGAACGTATGCATATAGGTTTTTGACAAATCTCAAATAACATATGCAAAACGGCATATGTTCGTTTTACGAACATTGGGCTAATAGGCTACTGACAGCATGCGCCATATTTAACATGCATGAAATGACATTGTAACACAATAAAGAATTAAAAATGGATAAATCCCGAAAAATCGTCTGAAATTTAATGTTTTCAGCTGCAAATAAAATACTCACATACATGTATACATACATGCATACATGTATACATATACACATACATAACACATAAATACGCGCACACATACGTACGTACGTACGAACTTACATATATACATACATGCATGAATAGAAGCATGCATGCATGCATGCATGCATACATACATACATACATACATACATACATACATACATACATACATACATACATACATACATACATACATACATACATACATACATACATACATGCATGCGCATACATACATACATACATACATACATACATACATACATACATGCATGCGCATACA
Source organism: Lumbricus terrestris (assembly GCA_949752735.1). Taxonomy (NCBI): domain Eukaryota; kingdom Metazoa; phylum Annelida; class Clitellata; order Crassiclitellata; family Lumbricidae; genus Lumbricus; species Lumbricus terrestris. Next base: position 49,187 of record CATKHU010000326.1, read on the forward strand.
TACGTACATACATACGTACATACATACGTACATACATACGTACATACTTACGTACATATATACATACATGCACACATACTTAAATACATGCATAAATACATGCATGCACACATGCATACTTACATACATGAATACATACATACATATGCACATGCATGCATGCATACATACAAGCACACATACATACTTACATACACGAATACATGCATACATGCGTACATATGCACATGCGTACATACATACATGCACACATATACACATAAGTACATGCATACAATACACAATCATGAGTTGGTTGATATGCATACATACACACATACACACATACATACATGCATGCATAGGTCTATTATATACATACATAGTACGTATACATACATACATGCATGCATACATACACACATGCACACATACATACATCCATGCATGCATACATGTACATGCATACGTACATACATACATACACAATTGTGAGTTGGCTGATACATGACTTGCAGCTATGAATTATATATAGGTGTATGTAAATCAACGTTGACTTGGCTTGACGCATCAGTAGCCTATTGGACCAATGTTCGTAAAACGAACATGACCCAGATATGAATTTTTTGCAACTCCGTTTTTTACAGTAGAATTTTGCAAATAACATATGCTTTGTGCAAAATATGTGCACTTTTTAAATGCCCATCAACTTTTGCGATATCACTCATCAGACTAAAATAACAACTTTGCAAACAAAGGACGTCGAACATACGTAGTATTGCAGTATTTCGCATTAGTTAGAAACATTTCAAAACTGTAAAAACGAATTTTTTTAAAATTTTGTCTGACAAATCAGACATCCGGCTGACATAAAAACACCTGTACAGAAGATTATGTGATGGCATCACCCAATGTGAGGTCTTCAAAAAAGATGTTCGTAAAACGAACGATGGTCCAAAACGGGTTAAGATCATTGATTTAAATATTACGACTTTTACCTACCTCTATGCGAAGGGTATACACGGATCTGTTACATAGACGGTAGATTTTTTCGTTCCCCAGCCAAAACTCTCCTCGTCCAATAGCTCCAAATCCATTTTTGTAGTCGGTCCAGCTTCGGTTGAAGCTCACAGATCCGTCAAAGCGGTTCAATAGGACAGTCCAGTTGTTTAATGTCGGCACTAGAACCGGACCATCTCCCAAGCCAACACCAACCTCCATTTGAAAGAGAAGTCCTGTACAAGGAAATGAACGCTCTGGTATTATTTTGGTGCAATCCTTCTATGACACTGGCCGCTGTATTCAAACGGGTAGATAGAGAAAATGAGAAATCAAAGGTGAAGAGGCGTTTCGAGACAGCTATTCCAGTGTTGTTAATTCTATGGAAGGAACCGAAGTCGAACTAGATGGTCCATAGCCAAGGCCGTAGCCAGGATTTTATTGGGGTGGGGAGGGTTGCTTACGGCCTTGTTTAATGTCTGGGTGGACTGTTTCTAATTTCGATATAGCCACAATGAAATTTATAGGCTTTTGGCCCCCGAGTTCTGGAGCGTACAACGTCAAACTTTATAAAGATATTGCTTTGGATTCTATCCATTTAGTAACGCGGTTTCGATCATGCACCCAGCAAAGTCACCACTTAGTTGTAGACGCAATCCGGTTTCATGGACCACTCGCTAATTGCCCGGCCAGATAATTTTTTGCCTCTGATCGTATCAAAGCGTTGGTATTGTCGAGTGCAATTTCGTGGATGTAAGCTATTGATTCTCAGTGAGGAGTTTCCGGAGACTTTGCTTTGGGTCTATTAGAGCTGCTTAGTGTTGGATTCAGCGACGTTCAGAGATTGGAATACATCTGGCAGAGGCATTAATGTTCTTTATTGCCACTAAGATCCAACATCAGCAGAAAATGATGGAGTTACTAAAAGTAATGATGATGGTACACTGCCAGGTGTGCTTTTATAAGTCCTTAACTCGATTGGAATGGTATAGATGATGATGATGATTATGATGACGACGACGATGATGATGATGATGATGACGACCACGATGATGATGATGATGACGACGACGACGACGACGACGACGATGATGATGATGATGATGATGATGATGATGCTGATGATGATGATGGTGATGATGATGATGACAATGACGATATTTATAGATTTGGGCGCTGTGATTAAACTACACGGTGATTCATAAAAAACGTTACCCTACATATTTTACTGTGACTCCGCCATAATATTATATCGGGTTATGACATTATGTTACCCAAATATTTAGTGAAGATTATGGATGACAGTTAAAATTAGTGTTCGAATTGACTTCCTTGATGAGCTACGCATACGCGAAGACGCGTAGGTCACTGCTTGCCTTATTCATTTATGATGCGCTGATCCATTTCGTCCCATGCCTCGTTGACATCACATATTCGAGATCTGAAGACCTTTTATTGCACGACACTTCATTATTTTATAGTCTATTGGATTTAAATCATCGCTGTTACACAAAGCAGGCGGGATGAAATCAAAAGTTTCAGTTTTCAGTGGCGCAACAAATGCGCCTCTCGAGCTCTGTGCTCTATTCTGCTGGAGGATGAAATACTCCAGAACGTCACGAATGTCTGACAAAGGACCTTAATAATTACTGTCCATTGACCTCAACATCTGGCTCGATTAAATGGATATCTTCGCACGAACAAGTGCAGAGACCCCGATAGATACCATTAGAATGATTAGATATTTGCTAAAACTTGGTCGATTCCGCAAAATAGGCTACGATTTGCTGGAACGGCCCTTTTCCGTGCACCGGTGTAAAGGTTTCAAATTACCCCCTCCTAAACATTACCCCCCGGTAACTTGAAACCGGTTTCAGATTACCCCCCGGAAACTAGATTTGCATCAATCATCGCTTTTATTGCACTAAAAAAATCAGAAAAATGATCCCGCTTCTTGTTTTGGTCTGAAGATTTTCATCCGTCATCCCACTTCGTGGTATGTTATCAATTTTTTGATCGAAAAATAATAATAGCCTCGAAGCCCTTTCTCCATTGTAACTTCAGCGGCGATTAGTATTTTAGTTACAGATGAAAATAATGATAGCAAACCACGATGTGGGATGACGGATGAAAATCTTCCAAAAAACAGGAAGCGTGATGATTTTTCTGATATTTTTAGTGCAATAAATGCGATGATTGATGCAAAATACAGTTTGCAGGGGGGGATAATGATTAGGAGGGGTAATCTGAAGCCTTTACACCGGCATATACGTACATGCTATCACCATGATTGTTACTTGGTGCTGCTACTGAAACAGTAAACAATTTCTCATAAGGAGTCTAAACCAGATTAAATTGATTAAGTTTGCACGATACAGCTTCAGTGGCTGACGGGAACGTCAGAATATTGCATGTTTGTCAGGATGGTCGTGACGTCATTGGTTTCGTCATCCGCGTTACGTCATTTTAACTTTGAATGTGAAATAATTTTGGTCTACATATCATGAGTGGTCATTATGATGAAATTTTATTAAAACTGATGGTCATTGACATGAGTTATGTTGACTTATGTAGGGTAACGTTTTTTATGAATCACCTTGTAGTATGCAACATGGCTGTCAAAATGGGAATTGAAATATTTAGGCTACGTATCTCCCCAAAATCCATATATTTGGATGCAAGAAATAGTCTACAAAATTAAGTTTTTTGTGTGTTTATGCCTAACGGTCCTAACCCTAACCCTTGATGTTACACTTGAAATTAAAACTGCTGAGACTTCGCGCAAATAATGTTGGTAAGCATCAGCGCTAACCTGTCATCGGCAAACCAGAGACAGGATCGCGTCTCTGAAAACAACATATAAATAACATAATAATTAAGGAAATGACCGGAAGCTGCTAGGGCTTGAATATCCTCCTGCTCATCATTGAAGGCTAAAATTCACCTTGTCGAGTTGTATGGTTTCACAGTGACAACCAATAAAGCGAATGTGATTCTAAGAACTGCATTCGGACTGCCTTCTATAAAACACCGTAAAGTAATTTATGTAATAACTATAGAAAGGAATTATCATACGCAATCAAGAACAAAGGTCGCCCTAAAGAAGAACACTCATGAGAGCCATTTGTGGCCTACTTTGATTCCTATAAATTACATGTACATGTATGTTCGCTAGAATTATCAATGCTGCATGAGCATTGAGCAGTGACGTGCGATAACATATTAATCTTAGGTTTTAAATTATTTAAAAATTGCTGAGGAAAAAAATCTAACCGCGACTATTGCTTGTTAGAGCGTAAAATGATTTTAAATATTAAATTATTTGTCGATTCTTTTAGAATAATTTAGTGTTTAGAAATACTCTAATTTAGCACATGAAAACCAAAGAACAATCAAAAGTGAATTGTGAATTTAAAAGCCAACAAGACCAAACGTGATAATTTCCTATTGTAACTTACCATCATGAACGTACAATCGCTGTCGTAAAGTACCTTCTGCGGAACGAAACTGTAAAAGTTACTGTAACGGTCGGCCCTTCGGACGCCCCAAACTTCGGCCCACCACCGCTCTGTTGTGTGGCATTCAACCTATGGTCTAGAAGTTCAGAGCAATTGTAGTCGAAAGGGTTCACTCGGCTCAACAGGGATCCAGCTTGCCCAGAGTTCACTTCTGCAGGATATGACCTTTCTCCTCTCTCATCAACCAGGGCCGAGGGAGGACATATGTCCGAGGCGCCTTGTCGGGCAGCAACAACACCGCTTTTCTGGTACTTGTCAGGGTCCACCTCCCACACAACAGAATTACAGGCACATCCTACAGAGAGCTCTGCCACCTGATCCTCTAGCCTTCTTATTTGTCTGGTCTGTCGCTCTATCTCTCTCTGGGTATTTTCTTCTAATTCTGTGTATCGTTTCTGACTTAGCTCAAGAGTATTCAAAAGCTTTTCTAATACCGGGGATGGGGCTACAACATGCTCGCCCTCCGTGCTCACAGAAGTTTCTGGTGTAGGACTCCTATCTTCACCCACGGGGCACCCGATGGTAAAAGGCTCCCTCACCTCTTCAGAATCAGGTGCAGACATTATTTGTACAGGTAATTCACTAGACTGTGCATTTAAAGTATTTAATTGCAGAAACCAACAGTCTTAACTACAGTACAAAATTATCGCTTCAACTGAAATTGCTCTACAGCCTAAGGAGAACAATCTCCTTAATTATCGTTCACTAGTATCGATTTAACTCTGAGTCTTTTCAGTTCTACATTTACTAGCAACTACCTCTGCTATACATTTCTAGCCTATTGTCAAACATTTAGCAATCTTGACACGTAGCATTTATCGCTCGGCAATTATTAACGCAATTTAATAATTTGAGGCCACAAGCTTCGATCCTACTTAGCAAAGTTTATACTTTCCTGCTCCCAAGAAATTCCTGATCCTCCCTGAGATAATTTCTTGTCAGTGATATATCTTTTCGGCCCGTTTTGCCTTCCAGATATCAATTTCACACACGAACATCAAATTTCGCCAGTTTCTCGGACGAAACTGCTCCAGCACTTCAACCGTGAGTTGCGCTGTCTCCGAGGACCCAGTTGCTATGCCAATTTCAATCGGAATACGTTTATTTCTCGATTTATTGCACATTTAACTTCCAAAATGTCGTTTTACTCTCAACAGGCCTCACTCTCTCGGATTTTAGTCGCCAACTGCCAAATTTTAGTTAGAACCGCGGCGAATGCCGCGTCGGTCTATTTTGGACCAATCAGAAGCCCTCAATCCTTCGCTTCTGACTATTCTGCATTTGCATATGCTAATTCGCAGCATAATAATGATCATTAGCGCGTTGCAGCACGAAATGCTATTTTTAGATACAGCACTCGATCCATGGCAGTGTTGCCAAAAAAATAGTAAGTAAGCCGGAAATCATATCTATATTAAAATAATTAATAGCGATTTCCTAAATTGCTACACTCTCCCACCCATAATTCAGATTTTCCATTACCTTGGAAAATCTAGCAAGAAGGCTAGGATCGAAGCTGTACAAACTTATTTAAAGTCATAACATCATTCTTAACTATCTGTAAAAATCATCAGCTAGCATCAAGCATCAGTATAAAAATGTCTCTCCAATAATGCTAATAGACCTAGCACACCAAGTTACAGAACCTTTTAATCTGTACAACATTAACTAAAACTTTTCAATTCATTCACACAGCATGATCCACAACACTCAATTCACTGTTCACATCATATCAAAGAAATACTTAATATTCTTTATGATCTCCAGTGCAATTCTCATCTGCCCGGCAGGATTTACTTCTCTAGCTATACTCCTATACCGCTCAATCTAGCATCTATCTCTCAACAGGCGAAGGTGATTCCCATGGAGTATCCCTTGATGTAGACATGTAATGAAATATCTCTTTAGTCAGCAAAGCCAGTGAACGCTACTCTAACTAAGATCCAGCAATCCTTTCCCACTCAGGCTACACCACAGGTCTAGGCAATCTAACTCCTTTTAAAAAAAAGGGTGAACCTCTAAAACCCTCTGAGTTACCCCTCGGCTTTCCCTATAGCCGGGCCCCCAGGTTATCTAAGCTCCAAGCTATAACCACTATCTGGTCCCAAAGGCAAACAGTAAGGCTACCAACAACCATATTCTATTTCCTTGGACATCTGGGCACACCACTAGATCCGATCTAGTACCACGGGCAATAAGTCTGGCTACCAACAACCAATCATATTATTCCCTGGTCATTTGGACGTCTGGACTCCTCTAGTCCACTGGGCAATAAGTTTGGCTAGACCAATCATTTATCCCCTTCAACGCCTGGGTACCTTAAAAGAACTTGCCATGAATCTCCAGTAAAAGCTCAATTCACCAACAGGCCAACACCGGATATCATACATCTACATTTCTATTCATGATATGCAATCATTTCATCAATGCCTTATTTACATTTTATCTGCAATGCAGCACTGACTTTTTAAGCTTAACTCTACTACACCTAGCTTTGCATTTTATTTCTCAATGACAGATGTATAGCAATATCATCTCAGTTAAACAGGATAGTGAACCACAACTCCACCATAACCCAGCAATTCCTTCTCCCTATGGCAGCACTTAGTTAGGGTACTAGACTCCTTTTCAAAAGGGTGGACCACTAACCAGCTCCACATCTTTATTGGCTCCTCCTGTGGCCACGCCCAAGGTTATCTATGCTCCAAGCAATAACCAACTAATCTCATCCACCCAGGTAATAGATTTTCTATTCCTATGGACATCCGGGGCCCCTTAAAAGAATCTGCCATGGATTAACACTAAAGCATTAATTCACTATCAAGCTAACTTCAGATATCATGCATCTCTATTTCTATTATTTCTTTTTATATGCAATTACTATCACCATATTTTATTTCAATTAGTTATGCAATTATTAACTAAACATTTTATTCCAACAACTGCCTGGAGCCACAAGCTAGAGAAAGTCCTCTGACACAAAAATCATGCTCCAGCATCAACTCTTTCAATTCCTCTTACACTAGTACATCTATATATGCAAAGGCGCTACACAAATCTCTGCACAAACACTTATCTACACAAAAGCGCTATGGAAGAATCAACAGCGCTCTACAAAGATTCATATACAGTAACTCAAACACAGATACACAATACGAAACTCAAACACAGCTTTACTCAAGCAATTCATCAAAAAGCAACTAAACCAAAGGGTTCTCTCCTTTCATCGCAACCCCGTCGCAATTAAGCGACTTCCTAACTTCTACTGATACCTTCTTTTCATCCTAGGGCGCCCCCCCTGGGTCGAGGTACCGGACCCAAAATCCCATGGGACAAGGGACCCACTTAACCCTCTTGTCATACCCGACATTCATAGCATTGGCTTGGCGCTGCATAAATTTTCTGGCAATCACAACTTTATTTGCATCCTTTTCAACTTGAGCCACAACAAAATCATCGGTATTTGACAAGACATTAATAACTTGCACCTCGCCTAAAACTAAATCATTTTGCATGCACAGCTCTCTTGACAAGAGAAGATTTGGAGTGAATTCGTTTCCGTCACTCTCGCTGGCACGGTAGGCGATGATGACAAGCGAAGGACTGACTTCCCCACAAGTGGAACTGGCAGAATCGAAGGGCAGATGCACATCCCGCTGGTTCTGGGCTACCACCTGGTGATCGGTTGGGTTCTTGCGGCGAACAGACAGATCGGTGCTTCGGTCGGCTGACGGGGCTCCAGATTCGACCAGTTTCTGCTGCACTGCATCCAGTTTCCCGACGATTTCTGAGCTCGAAAACTCAGTTTGACTTTCAGCGTCCACTTCACTGTTCGTAAAAGATTGATTATCGCAGAAGCTGGTTATTCGGCGACACTGGTTTGGGCTACTCTTTCGCCAAAGTTAACGTCAATCCGGAAGTTTCGGATGAGGATCCATCCTTTACCGACATGCCACAGGACATCTTTTTTAATCATCCACGACAAACCGAGGATGAGTTCTGTGACCTGTTCGGTTACTAAACAGGGAATGTCAAATGGACGACCTTCAATTCTCAGTCTGAGTACAGTTTCTCCCACAACACGAATCGCAGAACCATTGGCAGCCTGCAGTAACTGTGTGGAGCCTTTAATTTCGGATGGGTCTACCAACGAAGCTGGACACAGTGTCTTTTCGCAACCCGAGTCCAGCAGAGCTAACAGTCTTTTGCCTTTAACTGTTACTGACAGGTACGCATCATTACTTCCCATCACATGTCGAGCGTTACTCATTTCTGGCTCTTCTTCCAGTTCTTCACTTCTCGACGAGGGGTCGTGTTTCCGGTTAGAACAATTTCGAGCGAAATGACCGGGTTCGTTGCATTGGAAGCAGCGTTTATCGTTCGAATAGTATCTCTGGGAATTAGGTCTTGTTCTCCAGTTGTTTTGAAATCTGGCTGGGGCATTTTGTCTCCTCGACGGTGACTGTTGCGGTGATCGCCATGAATTACCCGGTTTAACAGACGATGGATAATTCCCAGGAGAGTTTATTTGTTTTTCGATTTGATCAAGCCGACGAAGAATTTCTCCTTGAAACTGTGAGGGGAAATTTTCTGATGATGATTCTGTTTCTTTTGCAGTTTTTACTTGGCTGGCATTCCGATCAGCACGACGATACCCTTCTAATCTCATTGCAATCTTGTAGGCTTTGTCCAAAGTTTCTGGTTCCCTTTCTCGTACCTTCATTGCTAAGTCAGTGTCTCGCAGCGCATCCAGGAAAGCACGGATAGCTATCGTTTCGCTGTGAACAGAGGTAGGACCTGGAAAAGCGAGGATCATCAGCTTCCGAATGTCTTGGACCAGTACACTAAGGCCTTCACCCGTTTTCTGACGACGAGTGTTTAACTGTGTTTGGTATAAAGCAGCCTGGTCAGTGCTTCCATACCGGGACTTTAATCTAGCGACCAGATCTTGCCATGTGACAAGCGATTCAGAGTCAAACTCATGTAAGATTTGATCGACCGGTTCTGACAATGCACAGGTTAATTGAGCCAACTTTTCTTCATCTGACCACTGATTACTTGTTGAACATACCTGAAATTTCTTCAGAAATACCTCCACAGAAGTTTTCCCATTGTAACAACCCAGCTTCGTATATTGTCTAGGTTTATTCGTCGGTGGCGCAGCACTCAGAGAAAATTTGTCGTAGTCGGAACCAGGAGCAGATGTAGATGGTTGGGACGATGCAGATTTCTTTGGCTGACTCGAAGCACTTGCTGAAATTTTTCCAGTTTCATGTTCTTTTGTACTGAGACATTTACCATCAGAAACTTGAGCAGAAGCGAAAAGCACTTTTTGTGTCGGAAGTTTTTCAGAATTCAGAAATTTCCTTTTCTCTGGAACTGTGAATTCTGACGGCGGGTAGGGGAAGGTGGCAGCCCAGAGTTGGTCACTGGTTGCATGGCTGGGATGTGCATCTCGGATCAGCACGCTGTGATGATCCGACGAAGAAGAACCCACATTTCTTTTCTCTGAAACTAAACAGCTTGAGTTAGTGTTTAATCTAACCTTCCCCTGCCCTAAAGCTAACATTTTAGATTCCCGCTGTAAGCGATGCCTCGGTCGCATATCAGTTACTTCGGATTCATCACTATCGGATTGTTCGCTTCTATTTATCCTATCGATCAATTCAGTATTTTCTTGGCGCAGGTAATTCTCCGATTCATGTTTCTTAATTTTAGTATTTGTATCTTTACTGTTACTAGATTTAGTGTCTTTTTCCAAATTAAAATCCTCTGCACCTTTCATCTTCTGAGATGGGAATTCTTTTGGTCTAGCCCCAAAATTTCCTACTTCTGAATCTTTGGCTATTTCCATGTTACTTCTAGTTCCAATTGTATTTTCTGAACTTCTAACCATTTCCTTACCATTTCTTATGGTATAAAATCTACCCCACTTCTGGTACCATTTGTAACGGTCGGCCCTTCGGACGCCCCAAACTTCGGCCCACCACCGCTCTGTTGTGTGGCATTCAACCTATGGTCTAGAAGTTCAGAGCAATTGTAGTCGAAAGGGTTCACTCGGCTCAACAGGGATCCAGCTTGCCCAGAGTTCACTTCTGCAGGATATGACCTTTCTCCTCTCTCATCAACCAGGGCCGAGGGAGGACATATGTCCGAGGCGCCTTGTCGGGCAGCAACAACACCGCTTTTCTGGTACTTGTCAGGGTCCACCTCCCACACAACAGAATTACAGGCACATCCTACAGAGAGCTCTGCCACCTGATCCTCTAGCCTTCTTATTTGTCTGGTCTGTCGCTCTATCTCTCTCTGGGTATTTTCTTCTAATTCTGTGTATCGTTTCTGACTTAGCTCAAGAGTATTCAAAAGCTTTTCTAATACCGGGGATGGGGCTACAACATGCTCGCCCTCCGTGCTCACAGAAGTTTCTGGTGTAGGACTCCTATCTTCACCCACGGGGCACCCGATGGTAAAAGGCTCCCTCACCTCTTCAGAATCAGGTGCAGACATTATTTGTACAGGTAATTCACTAGACTGTGCATTTAAAGTATTTAATTGCAGAAACCAACAGTCTTAACTACAGTACAAAATTATCGCTTCAACTGAAATTGCTCTACAGCCTAAGGAGAACAATCTCCTTAATTATCGTTCACTAGTATCGATTTAACTCTGAGTCTTTTCAGTTCTACATTTACTAGCAACTACCTCTGCTATACATTTCTAGCCTATTGTCAAACATTTAGCAATCTTGACACGTAGCATTTATCGCTCGGCAATTATTAACGCAATTTAATAATTTGAGGCCACAAGCTTCGATCCTACTTAGCAAAGTTTATACTTTCCTGCTCCCAAGAAATTCCTGATCCTCCCTGAGATAATTTCTTGTCAGTGATATATCTTTTCGGCCCGTTTTGCCTTCCAGATATCAATTTCACACACGAACATCAAATTTCGCCAGTTTCTCGGACGAAACTGCTCCAGCACTTCAACCGTGAGTTGCGCTGTCTCCGAGGACCCAGTTGCTATGCCAATTTCAATCGGAATACGTTTATTTCTCGATTTATTGCACATTTAACTTCCAAAATGTCGTTTTACTCTCAACAGGCCTCACTCTCTCGGATTTTAGTCGCCAACTGCCAAATTTTAGTTAGAACCGCGGCGAATGCCGCGTCGGTCTATTTTGGACCAATCAGAAGCCCTCAATCCTTCGCTTCTGACTATTCTGCATTTGCATATGCTAATTCGCAGCATAATAATGATCATTAGCGCGTTGCAGCACGAAATGCTATTTTTAGATACAGCACTCGATCCATGGCAGTGTTGCCAAAAAAATAGTAAGTAAGCCGGAAATCATATCTATATTAAAATAATTAATAGCGATTTCCTAAATTGCTACATTACACAGTCGACTCGAAGCGTTGTAGCTGAATTGAATGCACTGAGGTGAGAAGCTGCATTCAAGGGCACACATCATTTGAGACTTACTGTAAAGACTTTGTATTGCGTCTTCTGAACCTGGGCAGTAGTTTCTCCAGGTGGCGGCAACCATGAAATAATATTCACTTTGTTGTCTTTGACAGATGACAATGGTTGGCAGCATTGTTATTAGCAGATAACACACCAGCCTGACCGAAAACGCGTGAAGGAATTCAAGATGCATAGAGCCTAGTTGTTGCTGATGTTTTGTAAAGCTGAATGTCTTTCCCAAAGCCCCCTGAATTGAATTGAATTGATGGAAATCGATACCCTGCTGCAAATTATTCAACGGCCGCGATTTTCAAGCAGCAGCAAACTAAATAGAGGCGAAGGCTCGTCGATTCTAAGACTTAAGGTCGCAGAATAGCTTTGTATAATTAATTTGTTGAGCACTCAGGTACCAAATGTAGCCTAATGGTACATGAATATCGTCATAATACCTTTTTATTAAATCTAAATTGTGTCAACGCATTAGGTCTGTTGTTAACGGTGTATCCTTTATTTACGCTGCGAGCATGTGCTTTAAAATGCTCACATTAAAGTTAATGAAACGTGTACTTTTATCGAAAATAATTAGGCCTACTGTTAATAAGTTTGCCTACTTTAAGGCAGCAAGCTTCTTTCAATGAAGAGCAGTCAGGAAAGCAGAGGCTTTTATTAAATAATGTTGATGCAGTTTGCACAGTCGTTGTTGGCTGATGAAGCGTGAGTTTATAGAGTGTGCATTACGTATGAATGATGATCAATAATAATATCCCGAACATTGAACGACTAGAATGCCGTCAAACGAATGCATTGCTGCACACGAACCGATTCCTTCGGTTTTGAATGCCGACAATGCCCTCTAGTAAGAGTTAGGTCTACAATGGTACTGCGAGCAGAGACTTCTACAATGGCATCGCATCTGTGATCCATTAGTTTTATATTATTTGACTGGAGATTTGTCAGACCATGCAATCATTTCAAATAGAAGCAGGCAGACAGAGGTTACAGTGTTTCTTTCCGAAGGGTCATCCGGTAGGCTACATTTCCATACACAAGAATTGCATGCAAATGTCGAGTCATTCTGTATACATCAACTGAAACCCGAGCGGAACGCCCTACACGTGCATCAGACGCATTTAGACTTAGAGACGCACCGAAACGCTTTCATCATCCATATCTACGTCTACTCTTGTTGCTTCTAACCCATTTCTATTGCAGGTCTCAAACCAATCTTACGAGTTTCCTTTCACGCAATAGCAGGCAAACAGAAGTGACTACATGTATGTTATTAGGAGCTAACCGGCGCATTTCTATAGGCACGCAGGAGAATAATAATAATTTTAGCCTATGCGACTGTCGATTTTGTTGTCAAGAAACAGCCGAAACAATATGTAGGCCTTCCTAGGCCTATTGCATGGTTCACTCTCAACAGGGCGCAAAACAAAAGGGCGCAATCAAAAGGTCGCAATCAAAAGCGCGCAATCAAAGGGCACAATCAAAAGGGCGCAATCAAAAGGGCGCAATCAAAAGGGCGCAGTCAATTGGACGGAGATCATTATAGAACGAGAGGTTATTAGAGCGCATGATCAAAACGGCGAAAAGGGAAATAGCATATGAGAAATCAAAAGGGCGCAATCAAAGGTGCAACAATGAATAGAACGAACTTTCGATGAAGGGCGATTTTGCAGGTTGGTAAGTCAAAGGACGCAAGTTTTAAGGGGCCGTCCATAAAATACGTCACGCTCCAGGGGGGAAGGGGGTGTAAGAAAGTGTAACTGTTTGTGACAGGGGAGGGAGTCAGGCCATGTGTGACGTCACACATTTTATTTTTTAAAATTTTATTTCTAATTTATTTTTTTATTTTTTAGTAGAATTTAATAGCTTTAAAAATAATTTTCAGAAATTTTGTGAAACATTTGAATTCGTTTTATGTCAAAATAGCATGAAATGCGTATCTCATGAATGTGTTGTTCACGATTCCTGTCGCTAGGAGCGCTAGTATGCTGTTGCGAAGCCTTGTTTTATATGTATAGTCTTGTTTTGTTTCCTTTTTACCTTTTTATTATTTAATCACTGGGTGAGGTCAAGTTTCGCTAATCTACTTCTTATCCTGTGTAAAAAGATTGCATAATCGGAAGATTATCTAAAACTTGACCTCACCTATTGTAAATGAAAAAGTAGCAGATAAATGATGTGTATTACATAATTGTCTAGTCTAATTTTTGCACTTTTTGTTTTCAAATTCACTCTAGATTGAGTTATTGCTTCAATGAATAACTGTGACAACTGTTGACAATTAACTATTCTACTATTAAAGTCATTTTAATAACGTGATAGTTCTTTTAAGTGGAAATTTTATATTTTAATACAGTTTAATAGTGAAGTGTGTTTTAGATTAAATTTTAATTAGGTGTTAATTTTTTTTAATTTCGAAAGTGTGACGCACTTTAGGGGGAGGGTGGGTTCCGAGATTTGTGACAGTTTGTGACAGGAGGGAGGGGGTTAAAAATGGTCAAAATAGCGTGACGTACTTTATGGACGGTCCCGAACAGACGAAAACGGAAAAGATGAAATACGGTGTTTATTAAAGCGATGAGCAATCGAAATCACACAGACTTGAAATGAAAATGACAAAAGTGAGTTTCTAATGAAAGTAGAGCGAACAGTCAACAAAGCGCAGTCTTATAAAAGACAATATTATTCTTCACAATTTTATCGCATTTTAGTCGAATCTTGTAGAGGTAGATATTTTTGATGAAAATTGTGCTATAATGAGATAACTGCAGAAATGAGTTTAGAATTTGTTTATATTAGGTTAACATTATTTATATTATTTTACTGCGCTACAGACTTGTTACTTCACGATGGATTGACGTTTCGAAATCTAGTATTTCTATTTTGGCAGGCCTACTTGCGCCCTTTTGATTTTCGCCCTTTTAAACATGCACCCTTTTGATTGCGCTCTTTTGATTTGCGCCCTTTTGATAGGATACCCTATGCATCACGCATGATGAGTGATCACTGATCACGCATGATGAGTGATCACTGATCACGCATGATGAGTGTTCACTGATCACGCATGATGAGTGATCACTGATCACGCATGATGAGTGTTCACTGATCACGCATGATGAGTGCCCTCATCATCCGCCATAATACTTACCTAACAGTAGTTTTGTGAGAAAGACATTGGACGCTGCAAGAGACAGAGAAATGTGGAGACGTCTTTATTCTTTAATATCGTCAACGCAGGTTTAACGGAAGAGAGAGATGAAGACAAGGAGAATAAGAACTTTATTGCTTCCATTCAAGATGAACCTGCGACTGACGAGTCGAAAATGTTGAATGCTCCACCATTGTGCTTGTGTTGCTAAAGCTGCCCTGGTCTCTAATATTTGTCTCTCGACCTGTTGCAACTCGCATTTTCGATTCTCAATAATTAGCTCCGATAATTGTCACGGATAGTTTGGAGGAGAGCCTTGTAGAACAGCACACATAGGCTACGCAGAGTGAATCGCTCATGCAGTATTGTAACAAAGCACTGTCTTGTTACTTGTCTTCGAGCTGAATCTGTGACTGGCAATTAGGAAATGTTGCATGTCCTGCAAGTATGCCTTTGTTACTAATGCTGTCTTGTTTCTCTGTTTTAGAGCATTTTGTTCCTCGACTTGTTGCAGCACGCACAATCGACTCTCCGTTTGGGACTGTTTGTACTGTGCAAGTTAGACTGGGCCTCAGTGGCGGCGCTAGGGGTGGCTAGGGAGGGCTAAGCCCCCCTAAAAAAGGCCATCCATTTTTTCCCATGTAAAAATAAAAGAATTTCCACGACTAACCCTCTTTAGTCCACCGCCCAAATAACTGTAAAGGTACGCACGAGGTTTGCCAGACAGTTCGGCGGATTATGAAAAAGGACCATTTTCAAAGATTTCGATCAAATGACTAAAAAAGAGGTCGTCAGAAATTTTGACGGCAGAAACGGACAAAATTTTGGCGACTGAAAACGAAAACTTTTTCCGAAAATCCAGTTCCCCCAGAACGAAAATCCTGGCGCCGCCACTGCTGGGCCTTATAAAGATGCACATATAAGTAGAGCGAAAACCTATGTGAAATGTATTGTAATGTATTTAACAGAACGCTTGACTGGTGCCTTTAAAGTAGGGTGACCATACGTCCCGGTTTTCCGGGACATGTCCCGGTTTTTTGTGGTGCGTCCCTGTATCCCGAAGACTTAGGGAAAAGGTCAAAATTGTCCCGGTTTTTGACGAGAAGGCGAAGACACTGTCAACTTGGATCTGCGAAACGTCAATCCTTTGGAATGACTGATAATAATAATAATAATAATAATAATAATAATAATAATAATAATAATAATAATAATAATAATAATAATAATAATATGCTGATGCTGATTTCTAGACATGATGCCTTGGTACTCCTGAGAAGCAGTCTTAGCTCACCTAAACTCCTTCACACTCTACGTTGTTTTCCATGTTTTGGCCATCCTCTTCTGGATGATTATGACTCTCTTCTACAGAAAGGTCTTGTTTCCATCCTTAACATGTCTCTGTCTGAAGGTCAATGGCTACAAGCTTCTCTCCCCATCAAAGCTGGTGGACTTGGTATTCGTCGGGTGTCGTCGCTGGCCCTTCCTGCCTTTTTGGCTTCTGCTGCGGGCACCCTACCACTCCAGTCCTCCATGCTAAGATGTCTGCAAATACCAGCGGATCCAGACTACCAGGCTTTGCTCGATCACTGGCAGGGAGAAACCACGATCCAGATCCCAGATAACATCCACTTGCAAAAGCAAGCATTCTGGGACAAGCCGCTTCTAGACAGGACGGTGAATGAGGTGCATGCTTCAGCCAATGATGCCTACAACCAGGCACGTTTGAAGGCGGTCTCTGCCCCACATTCTGGTGACTGGTTATTTGCACTGCCTATAACAGCTTGTGGCTTGAGACTGGTCAATGAGGCCATCAGAATTGCAGTTGGCCTCCGCCTAGGAGCCATTTTATGTGAGCCGCATACTTGTGCATGCGGCACTCTGGTTGCTGCCGATGGCTCACATGGACTCTCATGCACCCTTGGCCCCGGTCGCATAGCTCGACATGGCGTCTTAAATGACCTCATATGGCGCAGTCTTACTCGTGCTGGTTTTCCTGCCATTAAGGAACCATCTGGCCTTTCTCGAACTGATGGCAAGAGACCGGATGGTCTCACTCTAATTCCCTGGCGTTCTGGTCGTAGCCTCATATGGGATGCCACAGTGACCGATACTCTGGCTGCTTCATACTTGCCAGCAACTTCAGTTACGGCAGGCGCTGCTGCAGAGCTAGCAGCTGCAAGAAAAGATTCGAAATACACAGCACTCGTTGCAACTCATGATTTCGTTCCTCTAGCCCTTGAAACTCTTGGGCCCATCAATAGCACTGGTCTTTCTTTCATTTCTGATCTTGGACGCAATCTTACTCGGATTTCCGGAGACCCGAGAGAAACTAGCCACTTATTCCAGCGGCTGTCTATTATTATTCAGCGATTCAACGCCGTTGCTTACCTTAGCACTTTTGACTTGCCACAATTGGATGAAGCGTAGCCGTTCCAGAACCCACCAACTAACAGTCTCCGGACAATTTTTGGCTTCCTAAGGGATTAGAACTACCTCGGGTAAAAAAAAAAAAATAATAATAATAATAATAATAACGACAATTTATATGGCGCCGTAACGCAGCCATACCGCTACAAGGGCGCCTAAATATTCCGGGATGTTAGCGAAAAATTGTGCATTTTGGTGCTACAAGCAAAAGAAAGATATTTTTGAGTTCAGGAAGAAATTCTAAGAAAAATGTGATATAGTGCCAGTTGAAAAAAATGGGAAAAATTTTTCCAGTTTTTTTTCCAGATTTTCCATTGGATGTTTTCCAGGAACATTAAATCAAAATGTTGAAATAGCTCAAAACAAGCTGAAATTTTCAGGATAGGTGCAGGAATATTAGTAGAATGAGATATGAAAAGTGCCAAACAATCCTTCAAGAGCTCTTTCCGAAATCCAAGATGGCGCACAAAATGGCCGCCATTACCCAAGGTCATAAGTCATCACCTGGAAAAAGCTCGTAACAAGCTGAAATTTTAAGGATAGGCATAGGAGTATGAGTAGAATAACATACCAAAAGTGCCAAGCAATCCTTCAGGAGCTCTTTCTAGAAACCAAGATGGCGTCCAAGATGGCCGCCGCTTCACAAGTTAATTAATTATCTCCTGGAAAATGCTCGTAACAAGCTGACATTTTCAGGATAGGTGAAGGAATATGAGTGGAATAACATATCAAAAGTGCCAAACAATCCATCGGAAGCTCTTTCTGAAAACCAAGATGGCGTCCAAAATGGCCGCCATTTTCATTATTGTTATTCTACTCATACTCCTACGCCTATCCTGAAAATTTCAGCTTGTTACGAGCTTTTTCCAGGTGATGACTTATGACCTTGGGTAATGGCGGCCATTTTGTACGCCAT
Source organism: Lumbricus terrestris (assembly GCA_949752735.1). Taxonomy (NCBI): domain Eukaryota; kingdom Metazoa; phylum Annelida; class Clitellata; order Crassiclitellata; family Lumbricidae; genus Lumbricus; species Lumbricus terrestris. The sequence goes on from CATKHU010000326.1 coordinate 67,650, forward strand.
CTTGGATATCGGAAAGAGCTCTTGAAGGATTGTTTGGCACTTTTCATATCTCATTCTACTAATATTTTCCTGAACTCAAAAATATCTTTCTTTTGCTTGTTGCACCCAAATGCACAATAACGATGTTTTCGACCGCTAAGAGGTCGGACTATGACTAAATTATATAGCTTGTAGCCCAAAGAGAAGTTGTCGATTTACATGGAATAGGCTATTAAAGGTTGCACTGCAATATAGACACTGTACAATGTAGACAAATGCTGCTTCAACTTCTGCGGCCCGCTGTCGCTGATAGGATAATACAACTACAAATTACTGCTCCCGCCTGCCGATGTTGTCTAACTCCAATCAGCGGTCTATGGCTCTAGAAGTCTCCAGGCGGGCTATTCTAACAGCTACTCTACAATTTAAAGACTGTACATGTAGAAACAAGAACAATCTATAAGTTGGGCAAAAATCCTGACCCCAGAGCTAATAATTATTTTGCATTTCGGGTGCAATATTTGTGTCGTATGCAACATCGACACATTAAACCATATACCATGGGGCGCGGTGGTGTAGGGGTGTGTGGGCGCTTTGGAGCCGGAAGGTTGAGGGTTCGAATCCACCTCAAACCACCGCGTAGAGTTATGGGGCAAGTCCTTCACTCGCAATTGCTCATGCACCTCGGGGTGAAACTCCGATTCAGTTTTCGTGCTGTTTGTCGGGAGCGCCTCTAAGTAGGAATCTTGAAGATGTTGTATGACAAGTGCTCATACACATTTGGCACCTGAATGTTCTGTACTTCAGCCCATTGGCAGGCATTAAGATGAAAGTATTTAGAATTTTCTTCTGCTGTGCCTTATTGAACGTTCACTTTATTCATTATCTCCATCATAGTTGCGCCATTTTAAATTTTGCCCTTATGATCTTCACCCATTTTAAAGTAAACATAATTGAGCTAGGCCCTCATATAATATTACTCCTTAACCACACAACAATATACATGTAGACCTATATTATAGGCCAATAATAATTATTATTATGGCCCCGTGGTTAAGGAATTACATGTGAAATATAGCCTATCCCTAAAAGTGTCCCGGTTTTTGATGGCGAGAAAATTGTCACCCTACTTTAAAGCCACTCTAGAAAAGCACGACTAAGGCTGAACGTAACATATGCACGAAAAACACCAAGGCACGCGTTTAAACCAATGCGTTTTACATAGAAATATATTTACATTTAGCTTTAAGTTTCAAACCTAAAAACTTCTCCTTGGTATTCAGGATTTATTAAGATAATACAATTGAAATCAATCAATGGACGATGATTTAAAGTAGCCTATCATTTGAAACAGGGTTCAATTCAACCGAGGGCAACAAGGTATCACAACTTCAATACATTATATCTAGTTATAGCCTACTTTTAGAAAAGAAAGCTTTAATGCAATCAAGGTACATGTAGATATCATTAAAAGTCAATAGTTGGTCGATATAAGAACAAGGTCAGAGTGAGTGAATTTTCCATTATCGGAAGAAAGCTAGGCTATCAGCGAATCAGGCGACATGATTCTTTTGTACTTTTCTATGTTTTTTCAAATGCTCTTAATCAGCGTTCGTGCTGCTCGAAGATTGGCATTTGGTTCCAGGTCCTCCAGGCTTTGCCAAACAAGAAAGTTTTTGGAGGAGCAGGTGAGACAAGCAGCCCAGCAGCCATTGAACCACCATCCGGCTTGGTAATTTTGAGCGCAGCGCAAATTTTCAACTCTGTCATTGTCGACATCCGGGGTTGAGAAGCTCATTCCACCGTCGTACCAAACGGACCTCAGGG
>CATKHU010000327.1:0-5000 GCA_949752735.1 Lumbricus terrestris
AGACGCGTAGAGCCATTAATCACACTGTTGTAAGGTTGGCGCTATACAAATCTCTTCGCTTAATTCAATCGGTCCACGTTGCCACCAGCTTTGCATTGATGTGTAAATGGATTCACTTCAAACGCCATTGCAGCGTGTTTGATTTTCCGTTCTTGTTGGTGCCATGTTTGATTTCTTATGCATGCATGGTGGCCGCCATGTTTTATTGCCATATTTGTTTTCTCCTCATGTGGCGGCCATGTTTGATTTTTTTCTCTTATGGCGGCAGTCATGTATGTTTTCCTCTCTCATAGGCGCCATGTTTGGTTTCTTACATTTTTGTTTGAATGCGCAACTGTTATATGGCCCCTTCAAGCTTCCTACTCAGAGACGCTCCCTACTATATAGAGCGGACACTGCATCGGAGTTTCACGCCGACGCGCTGAGCAATTGCGAATGAAGAACTTGCCTAAGGTCCCTACGCGGCGACTTGAGGTGGATTCGAACCTGCAACCCTTCGGCTGCATGGCGACGAACTTGCCCACTACACCACCACGCCCCAAATCGTGTGTTAATTCTTTATTTCAAAACGTCATGTTTAATTTTTTCTTTCTTCTTGATGCGACCCTTCTGAATCTTATGGACGCAGAATTTATTTTGTTTTTGTTTGGGCGGAATTTTAGTTTTTTTTTTAAAACTTACGCCTTAATTTCTTACGTTTCTAACTTTCTAGTGATACCAGTTTTGATTTTTCTCACCGACTTGCACCTTGTTCTTTTCTTGTAGGCGCTTTGTTCTACGGTGAACAGCTGGAAGGTTTCTGACGTAAGTCAACCAGAAATTCAATCTACATCAAGTCAACTCTCTGGCGATTGGTACTGAACAAAATCTGACACCAACTAAAACTTACGGCATCAAGTGCGATTTGTGAGTGACCGACGGAAGTCGAGGAAATGCGCATCGAATCCAGCAAGTTTTCCAAAGAATTCAGCGATGGTATTGGAGGATCGGCGCCTCAGAAATGGACGGACATTTCCATTTTGCGATCTGATAATGTGACTTTATAGCGAGTATACATTGTCGAATGAAAGATGAGAGGGCAAGGTAGAGGACTGGCCACGTGCCTTAGTATTCCGACGAAATAGGGTGAATGGACATTACACTCCTGGACATTACCGACCCCGGTCAAAAGCCCCCGGACATTATACCATCGAGATAGGACATTATTACATCCGGGGGATATTGGTTCCGAGAGGGATTTTTGTCCAGGGGATAATGTCCTACAACCGCAGAAATACCGAAACAAGTAGGCGATGGTGGACAAGATTTTAAAAAATGAAGGCTGATAGCGTTTCGTCGTGTGTATGACAAACTACTCTGTAAACAATGAAACATGCGGTCAAGTCGAGAGATTGCACGAGCTCCAAAGATATATTCATGATAGGGTCTGAGGGCAAGTTTATATAGAATAGCCTAAAACAAATGTAAAGGTGTGTAAGCAGCATCCGCGTAATTATTATATTTATTTGGAGACAATCATCATGTTGAGGTTTCATCGTTTTCGCACGAAATGGCGGAGGGAAGAGAGGAAGAGCGAACTGAGCAGAGAGAGGAATGCTCTTCTACTTATTCCCTTTAACAGTTAAACATATTTTACAGGTTTCTTCCAAAGTCTGATTAACTACAGAATTGCTTGATCTAACAATTGATTAATTAAAATTTTTATTATTAATATATTAATAGTAAAAGTGCAGCACGAGATTTCAAAGCTTTGAAAAAAGACGGAGCAACGGTTCTTGCTTGTATGTGTGTCTGTGTTTCTTTGTGTATAATAATCTATATATGTATGTCAGTATACGTATATATCAGGACTTGATACAGCGCCCCTTCAAGTTACTACTCAGAGGTGCTCCCGACTACTGTTACAGCGTGGACACTGAATCAAAGTTTCACGCCGAAGCGCATGAGCAATTGCGGCTTGAAGTGAATTCGAACCCGCAGCCTTGACTCAAAGGCATCTGACGTAATTATACCTACACCACGACGTGTCTGTGTGTGCGTTCGAACTTTAGCATAAAACATGTCAAGTAGGCCTATTATAGTAGCCTGCCAGTTATAATGGAGTCAAAAGTCAGACGGATGGAGACAGAGACTTGCGAAAACAGAGAGACACAGACAGATATACAGACAGGTACGCAGAGGAACACGCTGGCAAACAAAAATTCATAATATCATAGTCAGCAGTGGCGTAGACTCACAGGAAGATGAACGATAAGAGCACACGCCGGCACACACTTTCTCACTCTCACACACACACACACACACACACACACACACACACACACACACACACACTCACGCGATCGCGCCTTTCGCGTCGCAGGCCCACGCGCCTGGAACAGTCTTCCATCAACCATCCAGGATATCAAAACTGTATCAACTTTTAAAAAACAATTGAAGCTATATACACTTGCTCTCGAGCTCATGACATTTACTCTGACAGTTGACATTATGCGTGTAAAGCATCCTAGAAGTAGCTTGCTACTGACGATGCTATACAAATTGTCTGAATTACATTACATTACATTACACACATACACACACACTCACACACACACTCACATAGATAGTCAGACATACAGACAGATAGAGAAAGAGACATAGAGAAAGAGACATAGAGAGAGAGAGAGAAAGAGAGAGACAGACAGACATACATATAAACAGACAGGCAGACAGACTGACATGAAGGACAGAGAGCGAAAGACAAGCATATAAAGAAGCATACAACATGCACGTGGGACCTGTAAATGCTATGATAGGGCGGTGAGCGTTGGGCCCAACCACGTAATTGCCTCGTTAGATAAAGAATCGAACCCTTGACCTCACTGTCGCAGAATCAGGAGAAAAACTGTCGCATGAAAAATTTACTACGTTCCATCCACCTGCGTCGTATGGCAAGTCGACTGATGCGCGTTCGACCTCATCAGGTCAACGGAGAATTGACTTATAAATATATCTGTGCTCTTGCTGATTCGCAACTGAGGAGGGAGCATAATATTGGAGGGTACGAAAATAACAAATACAATAGGTCTATACGGAATGCAGTGTGTGGTATTGTGAGTATGGACCGGAAAGTATGGAAATAGTGAGTGATGCTGAGCATGGAATAGTGAGTATGGAATAGAGAGTATCGTAGCTATATTGCAGGGCTTTTTTAACGTGCAGTTCTACACAAAATGTGCAGTTCTAAATGGATTCGTGCAGTTGTAGAAGCACTTCCGTCACGTTCCGTGCAGTTAAAACTAGTAAACATAGGCCATTTTCCTCAGATTGGGAGTAATTTACCATGGAGGACGAGAAAGGAGAGAAGAGGATGTGCAGTTCTAAAAATTCCTTAAAAACAGCCCTGCTATATTGTATCTACTCATTTATGTAGCGCCCCTCGAAGAACGACTGTTCAGAAGCTCTCTCGTAGCACGAAAAACGCCGGGAAAAGAAATGTCTTTAAAGAACGAGAGACTGATTAGCAAAAACGAGTCATAGCTTAGACCGTATAGTGTGGGAGTTTGTTCCCTATGTATATAGGGACCAACTATGCGCAGTAAAGCGCATTCGATGGATGGATGAATCCAGATTTGACGAGAGCTTACGACAACAGAGGCCGTTCTCCTCGAAAAAAATCGTTGGCATAATACAGCGGAGCGAGATGCCAATGCAGATAAGGGACTATGCATATGGTTTGAAAGGTGTTTAGGGGCATTTCCCAGCTGTGCTTTGGAGACCTGCAGACAGAGGATCCTGTTGTGAATACGTGAAGTGATAAGTAGCCAGTGCAATACTTCAAGCATGTAAATTAAGTAAAGCTAGGGAGTCGAGTTATGAGGCTAGCCGAAGCATTTAGGACTGATTGAATAGGAGAGTGCCAGTCCCAGAGCCTGGATAAAGGAGGAAGGCGACACTAATTCATCTTTTGCATGGCAGTGTCTTCAAACAGCAGCAAACCAGGAGAAAGACGTTTTTTCGAGAGTCCCGTGAGTATGTAGAGTGAGTTGCAGTAGTCTAGGCGGGGACAGACAAAAGCATGAACTATATGGTAGAAAAGTCTTAGGTCATCATGGATAACATGGCGTCCTGTGTTTTGAATGCTTGATTTCAATATAATACTTATTGGTTCTATGTATATGGGATGGATCCAGATTTGACGAGGGCCCAAGACAACAGAGATTTCCCTCGACAGAAATTTGTTTGGCATAATATTACAGCACTTTTTGGTTGGGGTTAGCGCCTTCGTAACTCAGGACCTTCTTAACCGTTTCACCCCACCAGGTTGTCTTAATCGTCACTCAGAATACTGGCGTATACATTCTTTTGGTTGGGTTGTTAATACCTGCCTAGCTAACCCAGTGCCCAATTATTTTACTCATAGGAGAAATGGCAATGTACATTAATTTTAAAGTGTCAATGTTTTATATATAAAGTGCCATTTATTTATTTTCAAGGTGTCTATAAGTCACTCTGTTTATCTTTACATTGTTCAAACCTATTCTAACCTTTTAATTGCAGTCTGATCTATTGCAATATTATTTGATCGACGCCAATCTATTCTGTTTTAGTCTACTATATTCTCTTCTCTTTTCTTCCATATTTTAAAATTCTAATTAATGTACCCAAGATCAGACTACAATAATATTGAAATGTTATAATAGGTTTGAACAATGTAAAGATGAAGGGCAAGAGAATGAAAAAGGGAGAGACAGACAGGCGGACAGACAGACAGACATGTGCAGACAGACTGTCATTATCCTCTTTACTTTTCCCAGGTTGCTTTCTCGTTTGTCCCTCTCCTTGCTTCTCGCATGCATCATCGAAATCCCCGCCCTCTCTCTCCCTTTGTCCTCTTCCCAACCCTCTTCCTGCATGCTCTCCCATCATTCATCTCTTCTTCGCATCCTTCTCCTTTTCTGCGGAAGCAGAGACAATAATTATATGCAGACGAAACGAGAGAATCATTGAACAGGCAA
>CATKHU010000327.1:7500-17328 GCA_949752735.1 Lumbricus terrestris
TTCTCGAAGTTTTATACATTGCATGACATTACATTACAACTCTACAAATGGACAACGAACATCTTTAAAATGAGTTCATCCTTGATATATAATGAAGCTTGTTGAGTGACAGTATCGTGTGTGCTTTGCATTATATATTTATAAGTCTCAAACTAACCTTGGCAGCCGTATATAATTAAATGTCTTTATTTGCTATAGGACATTCAACGCGCAATAGTCTATAGAAGCAGCAATTATATTGGACACCTCTAACACACATTTCCGTACCGCTATAACATAAACAACTACGATAAAAATATAGTTATGTCGAACCAATATGTGTCACTAATTTCAGCGACGCCAATAATTATAGTTAATATGAAATGGCACCAATTGAGTCAATTGACAATCTGAGCAAAGTAAATAAATAAGAATATCCTTAATTTATAAACGCATCATTCTAAATATGAAAACATTCAGCAAGATGTATACGTAACGGTCATGCGATGTTAACCGATACATATGTATACCTTATATTTTCACGCATGTATTTCTTATATACATGTATACCATGAAGGTATATGACTATATGCAAAAGTCATTGTCTCGAACATTGCGTTCTGACGACCGTCTCGATCTTTTTATTCATTTAAGACTATATAATTATGATTGCATGATCTTGCCATGCAACAGAAGGCGTTGCCGGTGTATTTTCACCTCTATTTGGAATGGTCCACCTTCCGCATTCAGAGGGGAAAGTATAGTGACGCGCTTTCCCTCTTCCTCCGTCTTCCATTCTTCACAGGCGTTTCTTTTACCCGAAGTTTTCGTGCTGCAGAAAGTCTCTGAAGGGTCATTTGCAGCGACGAGCTCTGTACATGAATCTATATATATATATATATATATATATCTATATATATATATATATATATATATATATAACCGGATCGATTGGATCCACGTGACAATAATGGCAGGCACTGTATGTAATTGTGGAACTTTTGCTTTGACTCGACGCTTGAAAACGACACTTAAAATTTAAGTGCATGAATGCAGAGCACCCACTTATTATTCACGAGCGACCCGCACTTCATCTGCACAATACAAGAATTATTGTATTTTCAAAGCTTAATGACGTCGTCACAACTACGTCACAGGCTAACGGTAATATCAATAACGATAATAATTTTCGTTTATTCAACAATCCGGTTGACAGACCGCATTGCAACAGGTTACAGTGTACAATTATGCAGTTGAAATACAAGAACTCAGATCCCAGACATGAATCTTAATTATTAACAGAACAGACAGCCTGCAAAACACGGCGCTAATTGCAGCCTACAAAGCACGTGGTGCTAACTCGTTAAGTCTTGCTCTCTACGCCATGCAGCGTGTTAGCCATTGTGCTACCGGGTCTATTGTGACAGCAGTATGAAAGTTTATGGATAGTATTTGATAACCAATTTATTTTGAAGTTCTCCTTGCTAGTACCAAAGATGCCTTCGAAATTCAGACTTGGGACTGCATGCAATTTCAAAGTACGGACTGTGGCGGAGTTTGTATAGTGATGATTATGTGGTTATTGTCACATTCAGCGTCTTTGTTTGCTGCTTCATCTTATAGAGAAAAATAAAAGTTGAAAAAGGTGTGTAATAAATTTTCACAGTTATCACCGTTCGTAAGACTTAATAAAGATAAGCTAACATTAGTGAACAATGCAATGCGCATTGCGTTGTGTGAAAATTACTAACAGATATATCCAAGCAAATTGTATGCCATGCTTCATCATGATTTCAAGAATCTTTCTTTACATTTGCAAGAATTTTATTTGAGTTTTCAAACTATTCAAATAAATAATATGCTCTGTTATTATTACTTTTTTCACCCGAGGTTGACAAGATCCCATGAAGGCTCTAAGACAAAGATATTAAAACTATAGGTTATAATAGGTCATCGTCGCCAACGAACTGCACGAATTGCCTTTAAATGCAGCTTAATCCAGACATCTTCAGCGAGGATATCCCCCTACCCAAGAAATGACAATGCCCCAAATAAATTTGACAAAATGATAATAGTCGATAGTTTTCGTTTACATTAATGAATTACATGAAATCTAATTGTGACAGATTTATATTATTTTTGTTGATGTATATTTTTATGATTTCAATTATATATGATTCTGACGTCAGATTCTTATTCTGCTACATGCATATTAATCATGATGGCTAAGTGTGATTGATACAGCATTTATTTATTTATTACTATTATTATTATTCAGCAGTTTAACGACATCTTTTAGCTACAAAAAATTGATGCAATGGATGGTAGATATTGATCCAACACGGACGTCCAATGAAGATAATATATAGAACTGCTTCCAAACATTTAAAAGGTTTTCAAAGAGCAACAGATTCATTAATCCATGCAATGTCTTATATCATAGCAGTGTCATACCGAAGTGCTGTAATATGTCATAGGCCCTCGTCTAATCTGGATCTTCCTCAAGAGACAAAGTCTGCATATTGGAAAGTGAAACTGATTAATTAATGATATTGAGCATTTAACACTGAGATATGCATTCGTCTAAGTATAAAGTAGATGCGATGTCTTGTTTAATTTCCATAGCGAATGCACATGTATAACACTTGCCTACAGTTCTATAAGAACCGCTTAAAGACGGCTTGAGTTCATTTTGCGAACGATATTATTTTCTAAACAGTAATTATAAAGAAGGGCAAGTGCTGCATCAGAAATTTGGATTAAAATAAATATTGCTTTTGGCGTTAGGCTATTCAAAAATCGATTAAAAGTTTTTTTACAAAGATTAGCGCTAAGTGTGGACCACAGATGGTTCAATAAAGAACATACTCATCTATTTACTTATAATCATAAATATGAAATGAATGCATATATGCACATAGATAACATATATGTACATTTTATATAATAATGTCATAAATGTCATTTTGTATTCACACAAAAAAATTATATATATATATATATATACACATAGGTACCAGATATTTATTTATTTATTTACATAGGTATATCATATATAATATATATGTATATATACATGCATATTTAGTCATGCACATAATTCTGTGCTTCGGTTTCCTTAGCAACCGGTCAAGGGCGGAGTTTGGTTTCCGTTCTTGGAGGGGCTAAGCCCTGGAAAAAAAACCATTTATACGGTCAAAAAAAGTGAATCTATGTCTTCTTGGGGGGCTTAGCACCCCTCCCCCTAGCCCCTGATAAACTACGCCCATCCAACCGGTTTTGAATTCTCCTGAAGTCGCCTCAAATCGCCGCGCAGGGACCTTGGGCAAGTCCTTAACTCGCAATTGCTCAGCGCTTCGGCTCAGTGCCTCTGAGTATGGATCTTGAAGGGGATCATTTTGCAGTTTAGATATTGAGAGACTAAATGCGCCATTGGTCTGCATGTGCGAATAGGATCTCTTACATCGCACGACAGAAGGCGACCTTGGCATACACAATAAAATAATAATACGCGTATATAATTTACTTAGTAAAAGTTTCATGAAATAGAATTTTAATATATATATATATATAATATCAAGCGAAGGATGGTACCATAAATATATGCATGTCTAGACATGACATAATATATATATATCTCAACATGTGTATATACATTCGCATGCATGTGCATACATCGTATACCATCCTATTTGTGCATATATATATATATATATATATATATATACATCGTTTTAATAATGTGTACGTGTCGTTGATAATAGATTGGATTTCTTAAGATTGCTGCCGCAGGCTCGTGCATAATTATATATCCTATATGTAGATAAGTATATGCCTGGCATACATTATATGTATGTATATATCTGTATATATTATATATATAACCATACGTATTTGAAGGCATCATGTCCTCATTTTTTGTGCATAAAATATCATTTATAATTATGACCGTATATATTATGCTATAGGAAGATGCATGTATGCCATTCATACGGGTATATATATATATATATATATATATATATATATATATATATATATATATATATATATATATGCATATATAATTATATAATGATATAAAGGGAGATACAATTTATGAGAGAGAGAGAGAGAGAGAGAGAGAGAGAGAGAGAGAGCGAGAGAGAGAGAGAGAGAGAGAGAGAGAGAGAGAGAGAGAGAGAGAGAGAGAGAGAGAGAGAGAGAGAGAGAGAGAGAGAGAGAGGAGAAGACAGACAAACGGACAGATAGGGACGCATCACATGAGGTAGATTTAATATTGGATGGACATAGATGCCTCATGCGCCATTGCACAAAAATGTAAAGACCATGTGTATATATATATATGTATATATATATATATTCAATTATTTGACTGAAAAGAATTATATAAGTTTGATGCATATATATGTTAACCGAGAAACAGATATAAACAGACATTTAGACAATGCGGATGTGTATGCAAGCGTGCATGATTTATGTAGCGCAGTTATTCGAGTCGTCCGTGTGACATAAAATGCCAAAAAATATCGCCTGCAACGTATATAAAATACAAGCTGAAAACTTAAAAAGCATAAAATTCCTCCATACTTTTCGCATCCATGAAAAACGAGCGCTACGTACGTGGTGAACGCACCGACAAATGAACATGCGCACTAGTGCATATGTATATACACAGCCGTGCAGAATACGTATATATTAATATGCATATTGCATATGCATTATGCAACACCTATATATATTATATATAAGTTACATATATATATATATATATATTAGGGTGATTCACATTACAATGGAGAAAAAATAATTTTCTCTGATTGTCTGACATGGTTGATAATTTTGTTCCTTTAGTCTTAGTGAACATTGCATCAAAATTTTATTGCAATATATGAATGTTTAGAGGTAGCTCAATGACCTTGAAATCAGAGATGGGGTCTATATGAAGAAATCAATGCAATTGTCATTGACGAGGCACTCGAATTGAACATTTCCAATTAGATTAAGCTGCAATCCTGTAGGTTCAAAGTATGTACATAGTCAGAGGCCATATATGAATAATTAATTAATTCTTATTTTCTTGTGATCACTAAAAACCTGCTGAATTGTAATATTTGTTTTGACCGGCGACGAATTGCTACGAAGTTGGAATAATTTTACATGATCGTATAAAAGTACACTGTGAGCCATAAAAAACCGTGCCAATTTATTTTTAGCTATATCTCGGTCGATATTTTAACAATTTTATATCTTTTTGCGTCGTTTGAAAGAAAAATTAAATCTCTACGATTTACTTATTTACTTGCGCGATGACGTCATATCCGTTTCGCAGCATAATGTAAATAAAGTTGATGGTTGAAAATTTGAGTTAAAATTTTAAAATGTTGAGCTTTGAGGATAAAATTTTAATTAAAAATCTGCGGGAATGCAAAAATTATTGTTCTAGACGATTAATTAAGGAGTTCCGAACAAGAATTGGAAAAGAAAAACATTAGATGACTTTCTGCGAAAGTTGAGAACTACCGGTTCAGTTGAACGCGCTGCGGGAAGTGGTCGGCCAAAATCATTTTCCAACAAGATTCAGCTCCGGCGCATCGGGCTCGTGAAACAATTGAGTATCTGTCTCTCAATGCACCATACTTCATAGGGCCAGAGATATGGCCACCCAATTCGCCTGGCCTAAATCCAGTCGATTAATCCATCTGGTCCATTATGAAACAGCGCGTGTACCAAAAGCGCATTCAGAACACTGATGAACTTCGAATCGGCAGTGTCTCGTATCCGTCTGGAACGATCTGGAACAACATCTTATTGACACTGCAATTGATCAGTGGCGACGTCGCTTGGCAAAATGTGTACGGGAAAAAGGAAGTCATTTTGAACACAAACTTTAAACAAATAAAGGCACTGAAAAATTGTTTGCATTTAAGTAGTAAAAATGCAGCATTGATCGATTCTCACTTGTTTTTTTAGTGTCTTCAGTTTCGCAAGATAAGTTTAACATACATGTAGGATGAAATCGATAATGTTTATTTCTGCTCTTTAGAGTATTGATTCCTGTTTAAAATAATGCAAAAAGTGTGAAAATCGATAAAGAAATGACAGAGATATAGCTAAACATAAAGTGGCACGGTTTTTTATGGCTCACAGTGTATAAATGCATGGATATTTCTGTCTAGACATGGTGTTCAGACAGTGTGATATGAATAATTCATATCACTAATAATTCATATCATTAATTTCAGATTCAGATTCACACTTTGGTGTGACCTTGCGCGCGTAATAAATTTATGTAATAATAATAATCATAAGCATCTTTATACACATTATTCTGAAATTTTTGCTTTTAAAGTTTTCATTGCGTAAATGTCATATTTGAGGAATTCCATTTCCCAATTATAATTAACAAGATAATGAAAAGTGGCTGTCGGTTATTTATTTGTGTAAACTTCATTTGTACAGACCTAGCCGGAAAAGAAAGTAAAAAATGGCTTCATTTAATACAATACAGCCATCAAATAAAAAGCAAATCATTTATTTGGCAACCAGAACCAGAACAACAAATCAAATCAAGCATCAAGGAAACAAAGTTAACAAAATATACTAAAGCAGTGCTTAAGGAATGATGCTAATAGTTTCAATTTGGTTGCACAGGAGACCCGGAAGGGGGTCTTGCAATCCCACTAGGCGGGCCCCTTGGCAGTGATACCATGGTGATGATGGCCATTAAGTTGCCATAGAGTGGTCTTGACATAAGATATAGTGAGACAAACCAACTTTAAGAAGAAAACAGCAAACACCTCAACTAAAAGCACGGTTACACATTCGAAGAGCATAGGGTCTAGGTTTTAGCAAAGTATGAGGCACAAAGTCACTGGATGATAGGGATGCTGCACTGGTGATAGGAATTAGGATCAAACCTAAGTCGTCATCAATTTTATTCAAAGTGAGAGATGGGAGGTTATTTAATAGTTTATCAATTTAAAAACTCTGTAATAAGAAAGAATGATAGGCCACAGTGTGCCAGAATAATTCATTAGTTATTGTCGAGTAGGCATATAAGGGCACACAGTCTAACTTAAAAAGATAACGATCAAGTAGCAATCTGATGGAAAGAGGAATCTCATGCCCTGCTTTAGCAGCTATAGCTAGACCTATAGCAGTGTAAATGGAAGAGAACGTTTGCACTTCTCTGCCAAGGACCAATGTTGAAGACAGAAATCTAGTTATTTGGGGAACCAAAAGCATTCCATCACATCAGTGTGTTGTCCACCAAATGAGGCTAAACACTAAAGACCATTTTTATTTTTACATCATAGAAAATTTGAAGAAGACTGTGTCAGAGAGCTGAATGACATTATTGGGTTAAACTGCATTTTCAATAAAGCAAAGATTTCGGCAGCAATTCAGACTAATAAAGTGTCAAAGTAAAAGGTTTAGTTGAGGAGTATGATCTGATATAGAAAACAGAAAACAGAAGCAAAAAAACCTGAGAGCCATGTGTTGAAAGAGAATCTTATTTTTTATATTGCAAATCAGAACATGAGCATGTTCTTAAAATTGACGAATCAGGTGCATATGACTAATGAATGGCAAATGTCACTTATTGTTTCAAGACCAATCTTTATAGAGTTCACTTTTGATTGACAGTCTCTAAGTTTAGAAATTTCACAGAATTCTGCTTTCCTGCAAGTCATTTAAACGAGGAGTAAGCATGGGAGCATCTGGTCCGATGGAATCTGATACACCAGTTATTGACTGGCAGTTCTATAGGCTTATTGTACAAGCTGATCAGGCAGTGGATTACTGCTGGGAATATTAAACTTTTTTAGTTTACAGAATGCTGTGAATGAATATCTGTTTTCATAGGACTATTTTAGTCAATAATGACCCTATGTTTTGTTCTATTCAACTTCATTTTGTGTGTGAAATCTCACATGACCATTCTTTCAATTTGTAGCTTCAATGCGAATGTATGTGGAAACTTTGGGCTCATTGAGCTAGCTCTAAAATACATTTTATCTTGAAATGTCTTATACACAATTTATTCTGGGTCCAAAAGGAACAAAATTAGCAACCATGCTCATTGAAATTCGAAAATAATTTTTTCTGAATCACCCTAATATATATAATATATAACTTACATGTATATATATAATATAACTTGCATATATAACATATATATTATATATAAGTTGCATATATATAAAATTATATATATATATATATATATATATATATATATATATATATATATACAACTTGTTTGTCTCCTACAGCATAGATGCCAGGAAACATGCGAATGTGAGCTACTCCTGAAAATTTCAGGGCACCTCTTGGCTTATCTTCTTAAATGAAAATATTTCATATAACAACGAAGTTAAAGAAGCAACTGTGCTAATACAGTAACCCATTATAAAATCAAACAGCCAGACCAAATTCCAACCGCCCATGTCTACTCGCTCATCCTCAAACCTTTTTCTGCAACCACTCCTTAGTATATATGCTGCACCAGCTCTTAGGAACGCACTCCCAACATAACCCAACTGTTTGCTCGTCGTTATGTCTCCTAACGTAACCTATCCTCCTCACTCTCCTGGCTCCTCTTTCTATTCACGACTGAAAATCCAACTCTTCAAGCTATCTTACGATTCTTATCCCGATTCTAATCCAGTTGCACCGTACGACCACCATCTCACCGACTACTACCGTAGCACCACGCTGTCACCTCGGCTTGGCCTTCCAGGACTTGACCTGGCAACAGAACGAAAATGCCAGTTCTGGCTATTGCGGACTTGATTTGACGTAGCGCCGGTGAATAAGCTGGTCTCTCTGACGTGGCTTTTGTGGGCGACGGGAAATTCTGGGAAATTTACTTTACACACAGACTGTGACACAGTGTACATTGTTTCAAATCCGCATTCTACTGTGGTGATTAAAATATGATCTTAGAGTCCATTCTATTTAAAGTCGTAGGTGTCGTAAACCTCTTGTTGCATGTGATATAAACTCAGAAGAGTCTTTCTTTCAGGTGTGTTAGGAAACACTGAAACCAATTTAATTTTGAGTCCACTATATAAAAAATCCCGCATTTCGCTATTTGACATAACTTTCATGCTTTATTAAAGAAACTATTTTGTTTCACGCAAAAGTTTATATTGTGCGACCGAAAATTATCGGATAGCATATACATTACCATTATATATATATATTTTAGATATATATATATATAATTTTGCAATGCAGTGTATTTCTACATTTTTGCTTTAACATGCAGTGGACAATACACGCACACACATACATATATATACCATATAAATTAATATATATTTATATATATATATTTATTTATTTATTTATTTATATTTACCATTATATACATATATATGTCATCCACTGCATGTTAAAATAAAAATGTAAAATTTTGTGTCGTATCGCAAAGCATCAAAAAATGTAAGTTAAAATTTTAATGTATCAATTTCATTGAATAGTTACTTATATAATATATTCATAGAATATTAATACATAATATATTTATATAAAAATATGCTCTATTAGTATGGAACATGTAACACCAGAGGAGTTTTGACTTTTTATTGATGTTGATCGTTTTTAAAAGCCAAGCTGTATTGTATACCAAAGAAATGAATTTCTGTGGGGACGGCCTCTGTTGTCATAGGTCCTCGTCAAATCTGGATCCATCCATCCTGCGGTCAACCGCATTAATTGGACACCTTTATTTACAGCTCATCTTAGATCTCTAGCCCTAGTTACACACCCAAATAATGGCGCTATACCGTTGTTCTTAAATTTGTGCCATCTAGGTCATGCATGTTACACTTTCAGCAT
>CATKHU010000328.1:0-17163 GCA_949752735.1 Lumbricus terrestris
AGGGAGGGAGGGAGGGAGAGAGAGAGAGAGAGAGAGAGGGAGAGAGAGAGAGAGAGAGAGAGAGAGGGAGGGAGAGAGAGAGAGAGTCCATATGCAGCTTTTCCATATCACTCCTCCACCTCCCATTCAACCTCCTCCTCCTCCGCCATCTCATCTTTCTGCATACTGGCGCCAATCCATCGTAGCCCCTCCTCGCTCTGCCTCCTCCTCCTCCTCCTCCTCCTCGTCGTCGTCACCCATCACATCTCCGAGCACACACTGCACTGCAGACGGCTATCGTCCGCATCCATCGTCGTCCATCTGCAGCCTCAGCAGCCAATTCCATCCGTCCTTTCTTCCAACCTCCGACGCCATCGATGGTCTTTACTCGCCGACGACGGAATACAGCAGCAGCCACAGAAGGAGACAGGAAAGGCGGGATGAAAGAAGGAAGGGAAGGAAGTAGGGCAGAAGGAAGGGAAGAAGGAGGGAGTATATAGCAAAGACATAGAGACAGAGAGAGACAGAGAGATAGAGAGACAGACGTGGCTTATTATATTCGTCGGAGTCGGCATCAGAAAGCTTTCGAGATTGGAGAAGGTGGTGACGTCAGGGGCGGATTCTGAAGTGTAAAAATCCCCGCCAGAGGTCAAAGGGTCAAAGGGTTTCTGCCTCCCGAAGAATTCAGCTGAAAGCGTCTGAATATTTCAGAAGCGCTTTTCTGGTGTCTGTGGATTTTAGCGTAAATCTTTTAGAAGAGAGCTCAGAGCTGTGCATCGAATCGCTGAAAAACTCTTTTTAATGTGGATTTGATTTTAGATTACTTGCCGATGTTAGAAATTCACAAGTGTTAATGGGTATACAAAGCACCAAATGTTTTCAACGATGACCTGAAAGACAGGCATTTCGTCGCAGTCCAAAGTAGAGACTTATATTATATATAAGCGCTTTATAAATGGTCAGATACAATACAATACAGTACAATACAATGCATACATACATAGCCTACATATTAAGCTATAGAATCGTAAGGGACAAAGCGCCATGCGGAATAGACTATAGCCTACGCACCATGCATGCCTATAATTATGAGTATCGAATTAACTGCAGATCAGCTCGCATTCGATTCTATATTCAATTCGTGCTTTAATTAATCGATTTTACTCTCGATTCGATTCGATTCGAGATTCGATTCGACTAAAAAAAATTGTGATTTGTTGGTCCAGTTGGAAACGCAGGAAAAGAACGAGCGGTATAATACAAGATGGAAAATGTATAGAAACAGAAGAGAGAACATGCAGGACATAGAAGAATGAATGGAGGGACAAGCAGAGAGATATAAATGGACAGAAGGAAGGGAGGGACGACCGAATAAAACGGACATACAGACAGACAGTGGTAGGTCTATGCTATTCGAGTGAATGCAACCGTATTCGCACAGTGAGAGTATTTTCATTGTTTCTCAATAATTATTATATTGTTCTGACTCAAATGTACTTTCGAACCTGCACAATGCAATGCTTGCATGAAAAGTTAAAATAGTAAAGTTTTCGTCAGCAACGGCTAAACATTTTCCGATCCTTCGAGAGGTTTTACAAAAGCTGCTAAATATTGTCATTCATACTATAAGACAATAACTTCAGTTGAAAATAGGCCTACCTCTCTAGCTGTCACCTTCATCGCTCACTGATAAGTCAATTGCAGTTTTGGACTCACGGACCCGCGCCATTTTGCGCAACAAAACGAATATCCTATATTCAACTGCATGCAGCTATATGGCATCAAAAGACACAATGCCAATAATAATCAGCACATCAGCCAAGACCAGAGCGAAACGCAGGCACCCTATATACATTGTATATATACATTGCATATATATTATATATTATATATATATATATAGACTATAGCTTTGTGACAATAGAATGTCGATATATGTATTCTATAGGTCTATGCATAACAATTTATAGTTCTGCTATTGAAAAGCCCATATGCCCCATATATATTAATATAAATAATTATATATTTAATATTTATATATGGGCCGTATATCATTCAGATTGATCATATTTTATAAGCCCATCGTCGTGCATATATAGATTATAGACTATCTTTGTGAAAATAGAATGTCGATATATGTATTCAATAGATCTATGCATAACAATTTATAGTTCTGCTAGTGAAATGCTCATATGCCCCATATATATTAATATAGATAATTGAATATTTAATATTTATATATGGGCCGTATATCATTCAGATTGATCATATTTTATAAGCCCATCGTCGCACACTGTCGTCTGTCGCGAAATTTCTGCGCACAGGAAGTCTGTCTTAAATCGTTCTTTTTCTTTTCTTTAGCCGATGCAGACGAAAAAAGCACATCGATGCGCAACCAGTGTATAGCCATGCAGACATGCAGCCAGATTCAACACACACACGCACACGCACGCACACACACACAGACACACACACACACACACACACACACACGCACATACCCCCTCACCACACACACCCACACATACACAGTGTTACACACACACCCACACACATACACACACACCCACACACACGCACAACCTTACACACACATGCGCACGCACACATACATACACATATACACCTGCACGCGGGGCTTAAGCATTATGGAGCACGGTGCATTGGTGTAGTGGGTATGTTCGTTGCCTTGCAGCCGGAGGGCTGCAGGATCAAATCCACCTCAAACCGCCTCGTATACGGACCTTGGGCAAGTCCTTCACTCGCAATTGCTCAGCGCTTCGGTGTGAAACTCAGATTCAGTGTTTGCGCTGTAGTCGGGAGCACTCCTGAGTAGAAACCTTGAAGTGGCGCTATAGCAAGTGCACATACAAATAAACAAGCATAAACACATGCACACACTCACCTGCACATACACACAGACACACGCACACACACAGACACACACACATAGCCTATACGCACACATCACACACGTATACAGTTATACACTCAAACACATGGAAACACACTGTATACTATAGCATATACCAGTGGTTCCCAACCTTTTTTGACTGTCGGGCCACTTTTTCTAAGTTGGAGGACACGAGGGCCACTTTTTCTTAGTTGAAGGACATTAGGGGGCCACAATTTCCCACAAGGCTAAAATTTAATTAACTAAAGGCGTATAAAATTGTTATAATTGAATCAAAATAGAAGGTTTGATGCGATTTATTAACGTCCAAATACAATAATTTGTAATAGAAAAGAATTACATATTCCATCATGTCCAAATTGTCAATTTTTACATATATTTTTCTTAATTCATTGAGATGCTGCGGGCCATTTAGGTAGGCCAGGCGGGCCACTTTTGGCCCGCGGGCCACGGGTTGGGAACCGCTGGCATATACAGTCTATACATCCTATATACAATAATATATATATTTATATTTCTCGTCCAACCCTACTTATACCCATAGCCCTTTATATTGCCACATAAGTGCCTTCTCAACAAGCGACTGTGTAACCCGTAATGCTCCCTTTCATGTTACTGAGTTGCGGTCTTGTCAACCTGTTTTTTTCCACATTAAACGAATATATATATATATATATACATGTATATATATATACAAAGCAACTACTGTATATGCTACACTATGCTATGCTATGCTTCACTATGCTAAGCCATATGCTTCACCATGCTAAGCTATGCTTCACTATGCTATGCTATGCCTCAATATGCTATGCTTCACTATGCTATGCTATGCTTCACTATCATAGTGAAGCATAGCATAGCATAGTGAACCATAGCCTAGCATAGTCTATGCTAGGCTATGCTTTACTATGCGGTACAACTATAAAATTATTACTTTCATTATTATTCTGTATAAAGTGGACCATTCTAGCCTCCCCTTTCCAGAGCTTAGGGCATAGTATCGGTGAATGGCAAAATTTACCAATAATTAATTACTTACAATCATAGGCGCAACCACCCTATGGGATCCACGGGACGCGTCTCCCCAACTTTTGAGTGGTCCCCTAACTTCATTATCATGGTCCCCCAACTTTTAGGACGTGATTCATTATGGTACCCCCAACTTTTAGGACGTGATTGCACCTATGCTTGCAATCAATAATGATAATAATTAATTAATTATATTAGAATACGGTGGAGTGAAGAATATTGTGTGCTCTGCTCTGCTCTGCTCTGCTCCGCTGCGCCTGTGTCAACTGCTGCTGCAGTCTATATTAAAGGACGCAGAAAGCGTCTACAGTCTACACACTGTGACGCCAGACAGTAGCCATCAGCACTCATGAAAGTTCCTCGCAACACTTAATCATCGTTCCTCGTCCTCTCTCGCTCTCTCTCTCTCTCTCTCTCTCTCTCTCTCTCTCTCTCTCTCTCTCTCTCTCTCTCTCCCTCCCTCCCTCCCTCCCTCCCTCCCTCCCTCTCTCCCTCCCTCCCTCCCTCCCTCTCTCCCTCTCTCTCTCTCTCTGTCTCTGTCTCTGTCTCTGTCTCTCTCTGTCTCTGTCTCTGTCTCTGTCTCTGTCTCTGTCTCTGTCTCTGTCTCTGTCTCTGTCTCTGTGTCTCTCTCTCTCTCTCTCTCTCTCTCTCTCTCTCTCTCTCTCTCTCTCTCTCTCTCTCTCTCTCTATGTATATATTTCTCGCCCAACCCTACTTATACCCATAGCCCTTAATTTATATTGCCACATCAATGCATGTGCTCGGACGAACTATTGGGGCGTCATGGCGACTGCAGGTCTTCGTTCGTTATCAAAACGTAAGTGACGTTAATTATATCCAGAAGACGAATATCAACGAATATATCATCGCGCATATTTGATTTTTATAGTCCTATAGAAAGAAACCGTTATTTCATGTATGCACCTTTACTTATTATATACATATACAATTATACATACAATCATAGATCTACATAGTTATATATGGGCCTTTGTAGGATATATCTTCTTCTTCTTCTTCTTTGCTCTCTTCCGTCAGTCATGCGACGACGATGAGGCTCTCACATGACTTTGCCAGACTTGTCTATTTCTGATGAGATCCTTTGTTCCTGCAATCCCAATATCCATATTCCTCAGATCCTCTCTGACGTTGTCCATCCAAGTCTTTGGTTGTCTTCCTCTGCTTCTCTCTCCTTCTATATGCCCGTGCAGGGCCGCGAGTGGTAGTCTGTTTCCCTCCATCCGCTCTACATGACCGAACCATCTGAGCCTTCTTTTCCTGATTTTATCCACTACTGTTTCTTCTTCGTCCAGCTCCTCCCTTGTCTTCTCGTTCCTGATTCTCTCCCTTTTGCTCCTGCCCCTAATTCTCCTCAGCCAGCCCATTTCAGCCACCAGCAATCTTCTCTCGTCTTCCCTGCGCAGGCACCAGCACTCTGAACCGTACAGCAGCACCGGTATCACCAAGGTTCTATAGAGTTTCATCTTGGTTGTGATTGAGATGCTCTTTGTCCTCCACATTTTGCCGAGTGTACCAAATATCGCACATGCTAGGCCGATCCTTCTCTTGATGTCCTCCGTACATTTTCCATCCTCTGTTATTAGCCCTCCTAGGTATACAAACTTCGTGACCTGCTCCAGCAGTCTGCCCTCCAACGACACTTCCAGTTCCTTGTGTTGTTTTCCAATTATCATTGTTTTTGTTTTCTCCGCATTTATCTTCAGTCCCATTCTCCTGCTACTACCGTCCACCTTGTCCGTCAGCTCCTGTAACTTTTCCTGCGAGTTGGCTATTATGTCAATATCATCGGCAAACCGTAGATTGTTCACTAGACGCCCATTGAGATTTACTCCTTCTTCCTCATCTCGCATTGCAAGTCCTATCACTGCTTCCAGGATCATGTTGAATAAGTCTGCCGATATCCCACACCCTTGCCTGACCCCCACTGTGATTCTAAACCATTCCGTAAGCTCTCTATCAACCCGAACTGCACTCATGGACTTACTGTACAGATCCTCTATTAGTTGTACCAGCTCTTCTGGTATTCCATAGTATCTTAATACCTGCCATAATCCTTCTTGCCACACACTATCGAACGCTTGTTTGTAATCTATAAAGTTGTTGTATAGTGTTCTGTTCCGTTCGATATATTTCTCCGAGAGTTGCCTTATCACGAACAGCTGGTCGATCGTGCCCCTTCCCTTTCTAAATCCAGCTTGCTCTTCACTCATCACTTTCTCCACATACCTCTTTAGTCGCTGCTGCAGTATCTTTGTGTAGACCTTTCCAGGTACACTTAGTAGACTAATTGCTCGATAATTGGAGCATTCTGCTTTGTCACCCTTTTTATGCATTGGCACAATTATGGCTCTTCCCCAGTCCCTGCGGCATTCCTTCTTGTAGTAGATTTGGTTACACAATTTGTGAAGCATTTCTGTTGAACAATTCTCTCCTGCTTGGATCATTTCTGATGTAATATTGTCTTCTCCCGGAGCTTTTCCAGTTTTAAGTCTTTTCATGGCTGCTTCCACTTCCTCTCTCATTATGTCCATCATTCTCTCTTGGTTGTTACTTGTAGGTAATTCTTCCAACACTGTTCTATCCACTGGATTCTCGTTGTTGTACATTTCTTCATAATGCTGTTTCCATCGCTTTTTAATATCTGTCTTTCCCTCCAGTGCTTTTCCTTCTTTGCTTTTTACTGTGGCTAGTTTAGGATTGACTGTACCACAGATTTCTTTGGCTATTTGGAATAACTTCCCTGTGTTTTGTTCTGTTGTTCCCCTTTCCGCCTCTTTGCATTTTTCCTCTATCCACTCTTCTTTGCATATCTTGGCCTTCTTCCTGATTTCCCATGTGATCGCATTGTACCTTTTCCTATCTTCTTCGCTAGGATATATGGTGTCCCGTAATTAGCGCGCAGGACAAAAGAGCGCCGACAAAAGCGCGCCGACATAAGTGCGAACCGTCAAGGCGTGCAGGAGAAATGCGCGCCGACATAAGCGCGCAGTCAACAAGATATATAGACTAACATAGGCTACACAGACAAAAAACTGAAGAAGCTCACGAACAGACTCATGTGTAATTGTCCGGCAAATATGCAAATAACGTGAACAACGGAAGAAAAATATAATGTCCAAAAAATTAAGTCAACATTCTCGAGAAATTATATTGGTAAGACAGTATAATCTAGTCAATGCAAATATGCAAATAACGTGAACAACTAGTAGGTATATCGAGCCTCATAGAATCTTTCGGTTTCCATAATTAGGCCTATAGAAGTTTCATCAATCGGCGTTAGGCCTATGCAGTCCTTTTGGTTTGCATAATTATGTGCATAGGCGCCGAGTTGAGCGGAAGAGTGTGAGTGCCCAAAGGACTGTGAAAAAATGCGCGCGTAAGCGGGCGAAAATTTTTTGAGCCTTTTTTGATAGGAGAGTTATTGAAATTACCTCTGTTCATAGGCGGAGACTTATTCATGGTTTTAGGGGACGAATTCGCAGTCAAAGGACGATCGCCGAGCAGGGAAGGGCCGACGGGACTTGGGGAGGGGATGTGCTCTTAACCATTTTCGAATTTTTTCTTGCCACACTGCGATGGTAGCATCTTAGGTTGTAATTTTTACGAAATTGTCGTGGTTTAAGACTTGAAAAGCATTCCTGCTGTTGTTGAACAAAATTCCACACAACATGAAATAGCGACATTTTAGGCTGTTATCTCATCAAAATTTCCCATTATTTCATTGCTTAAAGATACCATTTAATACTTCAAAAAATGTTCTTCCCAATTGTTTAAAAAATTTGATCACTCTTTGGATCAACATGTACTTATCCTGGAATCCACACAGAAGAAAAGCACAATCTTCGTTAGCATGGGCATCTTGGAGCACTCTCCCCTAATTAGGTCAACACACAACAGACTCAAATTTTGCACAAGAAATTAAAAAAATTCTGCCTACATTAACCATTATTTAGTGAGCCAATATTGACATTGTGGAAGATAGTTTTTCAAATAGTTATCACAGACGATTAATTTAGTCAGAGCTGTCAATATGTTAATTAACACAGACAAAACAATATACAGCGTTTTTGATCCTGGGCGGTGATTATCGTGCAGCGAGGATCATTGCATGTAGCATGTATATGCTACAATAAAATGAAACAGTCATTCAAATCGTCGCCTTCGTCCGTAATAAAAAAATTACTGAAGCGGATCGAATGAGCAGGATTTCGAGGTTTTCCTCGTATTCGTATGGAGTTCAGACTACCGGGCGGGGCAAAACTGGAATAATAGTAAGCAGACTAAATGAGATAAAAGAAAATATGTAAAAGATGCACTGATTTTATAGATAAGCAATGCCAACAGAAAAATAATATCATAAAAAGCATATCTTGTTGGCTGATTTCTGGTGGTGCCCATGCATAGGCGGGCCTCGCATGGCCAATTTCTGGTGGTGCTGAGCACTCACGGGCCTCGCAGAGTCGGCGCCCATGATTATGTGCCGTAGTTTGCGCTGAGCAAATATGCAACCAGTAGGTAGCGAGCCTCCTAAAATCGTTCGAGTTCCTTTGAAGTCTCATCAATCGGCAATTAAAATTAAAAAGCAGTGATTTATTTAATTTCCTATTTGTGGACAAACAACTTTCATCAAAATAGGTGACTGAATCATTGCATGATTTCATTGCCGTGGTGAAAGGCTTTGAATATAGGCTACATATAGGTGAGAAGTGTAGGTGCCATGGGTATTGCTTTCAATTATGTTATAGGCGAAGTGATAGTACAGCCTTTTGGTCCACGCCACGCGCTTGTGTCGGAGCGCATTTGACCTGTGTGCGCTTTTGTCGGTGTGCTTTTGTCGGCGCACTTTTGTCGGCGCGCTTTTGTCCTGCGCGCTAATGAAGACCGGGGTACCAGAATATATATGTAGGCTATATCACACGCCCGAACATAGGCCTATAGCGCACACATATAATACTTAAACACTGTGTATATATTGTGTGTGTAATATATATATATATAATATTATATACTACATATATACATCCCAATTCCCCATGCATTGATCGAGAAAGACTATATGCGAGCATGCTGACACATTCATTAAGAAGACGTTTTGCCAATAATTTCAAGTCGCATAATACCTTGCAAGTAAGTCTGCCATTATGCGAGGAGTATATAGGCCTATACATTATACAATATTCCAGGCGTCCAGAATTTTATAACCTTCGCAACAACTCACACAAAGACTCGCGTTTGCTGATTTGCTATAACGCCAGTCGTATATATATATACGCCTATGCGCCCTATACCTGAGCACAATAATTATCAATCAGGAGATTCAGGACACAGTAATTATTAGCTAATTAGACATCATCATAATATGCGATTGATTTATATTGTAGGCTATACCAAAATGAATCTACCAGCGTGCATGGACGAAAGACAAGAACTCATATATATATATATATATATATATATATATATATATATAGAGAGAGAGAGAGAGAGAGAGAGAGAGAGAGAGAGAGAGAGAGAGAGAGAGAGAGAGAGAGAGAGAGAGAGAGAGAGGAGAGAGAGGAGAGAGAGAGAGAGAGAGAGAGAGAGAGAGAGAGAGAGAGAGAGAGAGAGAGAGAGAGAGAGAGAGAAGCTTCTGTGTCTGTCACACTCTTTTGACCGCGGGATGCATTTCAACAGCTAGACTAAGTAGCAGCTAGGGCACCGACTCATGAAGACTGCCTATTGAATAGTTTCATGCACGGAGTCTAAAAATATCCTCTATCGATGTCGTCATCACATTTGATATTTAGAAATGTCGTGACGACAGGCTGTTTATGATTGGTCAGGGATTCTGTGCACGTGTAATAGTTATAATAATGTTCATAAAACGTCAATGACGGTCTGTGTAGTAGAACTCTGACACTGGTTGCACTCTGCCAGTGCCAGTCCCAAGCCTGGATAAAGGAGGAGGGCGTCGCTGATGGTCTTTGTTACCACACTGTGACGCTAAACTGCAAATGCCTGCCTATGTAGGAGAACTTCTATGGCGTCACCATAATAACACGATACTGATGTTCAACGCATCAATCGTGTAATTATGCGGTTAATAAGGTAAGAGAAAATCGGAGAAGTCGTTGGAAAGAGGAGCTGCTGTAGGAATTGTCATCTCAGACAGCATGCGAGCGATCGTTATCGCAATCACGTGACGTTTCTAGAGCGCCACTCGAAAGCCAAGCGCAGGGCATCGGCTTATTCACGAGCGCTGTGTCTAGTCAGAAGGGTTGTCCAAAAGAGTATAGTCCGAAGCAGGGGCTTCTATCCCCCTAAGCAGCCGGGCGCAATCCATCTTCTTCCCCCCCCCCTATTCCTGGGTAGGTCTTCCCTCTCGGCAATATGTTATCTAGTCAATTCCTCTGATGAATGAAGGTTTCTGAGATGCGGAACGGTTTGGGACAGGGATGGTCTCCTGCCAGTAAGAATTTTTTCAATTTGCGCATTGCAATTTCAGCATTTTAGGCTGTCATTTTTACAACTACTAGCCTATTATTTTTACAACTACTAGCCTATTATTTCAGTGGAGGATTGCTGAAAGGAGTGGTCTATGACTTGACAAATGGCCTTATACTTAACAATCATATTTTGGGAGTTTCCACATTGTAGGCCTAGACCTGTATGGTACTAGCAGTTTACGATGTCATTCTAACAAAATTACTCTGACACTTTAGTGCTGATAAAAGAGTGGCTTGAGATTTCGATAAATATACTTGTAATTACAGCAATTTCTTTATTTATCAAGTTCAGCAACTCAGTTCTGCTGTTTCTGCTGCACAGTGATGGACTATACGATAATGAATAATTGCTGACGAGAGTAAACTTAGGCCCATTAAAAAAATTATAGCGGCTATAGACTATTTGTTGCAATTCAATCAGCTTAACCCTCGGGCTACCAAGGGGTGGTTGCCACCCCCTAGGTTTTTCGCAAATCAAACGCGTTTCGTCTGGAATAAAATTTTGAAAAAATTGGTAGCTGTAGAGGGTTCACTGGGACACATTTTGAGCTAAAATGTTTGATGATGCCCCCTACCGTTCAAAAGTTACACCCGATATACCCAAGGTACCAGAGGGGGTGGATCCCCCTAGAATATCGTCTATAACTTTCTGCCCTTTAATATTAAGAGACACAAATTATACCATTCTCTAGAGGGAATGTGGGCTACATTTCCATGCTCACTGAGTTGTCTTTCGACAACCGAAAGTACTCAAAATAAATTGAAATATATATAAAGGTGTTTTATTTTCATAAAAATGTTCATGTTTTTCTATAACTTATCCATAATTTATTTTGTAATAGAAATAAATTACGCCATTCTGTAGAGGGAAGTTAGGGCTATTTTTTGATACTAAACAATTTGGAATTTGATGACCGGAAGGGATCAAAATAAATTAAAATGTATAAAAATGTTGGGTTTTTTTGCAACGTGAACCGATATGTCTGCGTAAACGTTTTTCAGCAGCTATAACATGTTTTTTGTTTTGTTTGTACATAAAACAGACTTATTACTAGTTTTTATTGTTGATAATTGGACTTTATTATATGTAAACTATTATTGTATATATAAATCATGTTCAAAACACACAAAATCTAATATATTCCCTATGCGTAAGTATACGTTTTCGTGTAATCGACGGGTACCCATGGTAAAAAATTCATAATTTCGAGGGGCATTCATATTTTCTAAACCTAAATATACCATTTTGCGCAGAAATGAATGCTGAATTGAATGGTGTATTACAAGTTATGATATCTCAAACGAAACCCAAAATCCAGGGGGTGGTAACCACCCCACTTGGTAGTCAGTGTTACAAAAAAAGCTTGGTAGCCTGAGGGTTAATTAATGCCTGTCTCTTTTTTCCAAGACGGTCGTGAATTGCTGACCAAGATACAGTTAGAAGAAATTGTTACAAATGGTACACAAACCATGGCAGGAACTACCAAACTGCCAAAATTGGGTAGCCCATGCCATGCGCTGTGTTTAGCGACTCTGATCAGTGTGCACTGCGAGAGGCGTTACATAAATTTATGGAAAGAGTACAATGCAATAGAATGGAAATACAATGTAGGCCTTCGTAATAATGATGCTGTTTTACTAAGAGTTCAAGGAACACAACATTTTGAAATTTGAGTCTGAAATTTGAAATATAACACTGGAGAGAAGCCATTTAGTTGTACAAAAATGGTAGCCTATTTGTACAAGTAGACCTATATAATATTAAATTATATTCACTATTTTAATTATATATGATTGTGTCATTTATTAAAATAGCAAATAATATCATCATAATAACATAATCGTAAATATTATAGCAGTTCATGTGATGCAAAAAGTAGGCCTAGATAGTAGGCTATAGTTAGGGTAAAAACTATTACCATTCTGCCAACATTTTCTGTGGGGAAGTAATTTCTGGAGAACTTCCCTAGAGATGTCTATAGATTGAACACTGTCCTCCATGGCCGGTTCCTCCCCCTACAGACGAGTTTTGGCTCTTTTCTGATTCCCCCCATTTTTCACTGGGTGCAAGCTGCGCCCGCCATGTATAGGAATAGAAGCCCCTCGTTGTAACCCGCAAAAAGTGTAATTGTATTGTATATTCGTTTAATCCAATATACAACAAACAGAACGCTGTAGGTTTACATTGCTAAAAATTTGGAAAAAATTCCGTTTCCCCCCCTGTTTTTCACTGGGCGCAAGCTGCGCCCGGCATGTATAGGGATAGAAGCCCCTGGTCCGAAGGAAGTCGTATTCAGTCCGAGTACCAAGAAGTAAGAGTAGCTGCTAAGATGCTATAATTATGAATGCACGCGTTTCGGTTGAGAATTGCATGGAAGACGGGAGATCAGAGGTTAGTCGGGGTATACGATTGCCTAAAGGGGTTAGTCGGGGTAAAATTGCCTAGAGGTGAGTGATCGTGGTTGGACACAGAAAGGCAAGTCCGACATAAGGCTGTAGAATACAGAGCTGAGAAGCCGCCTGGGGCTAGGATCAAAATGCCGCCTTTAATTGGCCAATTAATTCTGCATAGATCGATGCCATTTTCTATAAGATATCGCTGGGTTGCCTATAGAGATCGTCGATCGTATTGCTTTTGCAATTTTATCTAATAATAATATGATTATAGTGATTTATCTATATGCTGATTTTATAACATTTTTAATGTATTCATTGCTGCTTTCGTCCTTCGGGATGTGGACAAGGCACCAAGCAGCAGCAGCAGCAGCAGCAGCAGCAGCAGCAGTAGCAGCAGCAGCAATGCAGAGGGAATGAATGTTTATGCGCCGAGGACTTTAGACCCATAATAATCAAAGTGGAAAGGCCAAAGAAATGAGATAATGACGAGACGAGCATTTTCTTCTCCTGCAGTTCTATTCAGATTGCCGCAGCATGCAGACTTTTAAAACCCAATATGACCAGAGGCATCCAAGTCATACAGCCCTTGTTCGTTGCTCTAAATACGCCTATATATCGCTCATATTTATATATATTTATATATGTTCCATGTGATCCTCGTACGCTGTGTACCGAACGCCGTCCGTCCGCGTGTAAGCCAATTACACGACTAAGTGCCAATTTAGCACCAATTTAGTGCGAAATGTGGATTACGGCTCAGATTCGCGTCTGCAGAGAATTTGTATATGTCTCTCGTTTTGAACAGAAGTCGACGACGCCATGCGCATGCGCCGCATCTATTAATAGGCCACCGCTGCAGCAGCGGCTCTTATATAGCTCCTCTCCTTCTCCTGTTCCTGTTCACTCATTCTTTGGCTCTATGCGGTAGGCTCTGTGTCTGTGCTGGTGTCTCTGTTTGTCTGCCTTTATCTGCACGACCCCCTCTGCTTATTCTTCCGTCTGTCCGAGTTCTTTCCAGTCGCTATTTTGTTCTTGTGGTTAGGCCTACCCTTGGTTGATCAGGTCGCGCTGTTTTTCTGGTCTTCTTCCTCTGGTGTCATGTCGGCTGTGTGGCGAAATGTGTTGGTCCGGCGGACGATACAGGCATTGAAATGAGATGGACAGATGTGTGTGTGTGTGTGTGTATATATATAAATTATATATGAACTGCTGAGCATATTATCTCTGCTACGTGAATAATCACTGCAGACGACATTGCTTTATGCAAGTACATGCATGATTAGTGGACAAGATGGCACTGAACCAACTGAACCAAGATAGCTGTAGATAGCCGCAACAGCGCTCCGTGTTAATTTAGCCAACCAGTCGACCCCGCGCCATAGGCGCAACCACCCTATGGGACCCACGGGACGCGTCCCCTCCAACTTTTGAGTGGTCCCCTAACTTTATTATTATGGTCCCCCAATTTTTAGGGCGTGATTCATTATGGTCCCCCCAATTTTTAGGACGGGATTGCACCTATGCCCCGCGCAAAGATGTCTCTAGTCAGCACCATTGCTTAGGGTTAAACCCGCTCGCATGGCAACCATAGCAATACGTGCGATGCGGGATATATCGCCAAAAACACGGATTGAATCCCGAAGCGTCCTATAAAAACCGATGGAATGGGCAACAGCAGTCGGTGGAGCGACGCCATTTGCATAAAGGATCGACCTTCAGACTTTGAAAGTGCTTAGATTCATCTGCCCCCCCCCCCAATCTGCGCCTCGACCGAAGGACTTATATAGGCCTACCATCGCAGTCTGTTGGTCTGAAGGACGTGGAGAGGGAGGGTGGGAAGAAGCGAGGGAGGGAGGAAGGGTTATATAGGGATTCGTAAACAATCTGGTACGAAGAGTGCATCGCTTCTCGCTACCCTCTCTAAGTTCGATTGAACCTTCTATTCGGCAGATGGCGTTGGCATGCTGAGCAGTAGCCAATAGGACGCGATGTGCGCCATGTTGGCTGCGACAGTTCAATTATTCGTCTGTCGTGCAATAATAACTTGCAGTGAATTGCGATCATTCTGCGTTGTTGAGTCAGTTTGAAATTAAACGAAGATCATTAGACTTTATATATATAATATTTTATTATATATATATAATATATATAGTTATTGAGCAGAACGGATGCAGTTGCTAATGGCAACCAGTCACCTACTTAGTCTACTAGACTAAGAATAGACTACGAGGTATACCCTATATTTGAATCATCGATCGCCAGAAAGCCTTCTACACAATACACAATATATACATGTAGGCCTATACTCGTCTCTTTTGAAGCTTCGATGAGTGTCTCATCTCACGGCAGCAATTCTCTGCATTGTATATATATATATATATATATATATACAAATAGGCCTAAATATGTATATATAGACCACGTCGTCATATAAATGGGTTTTTGTCTATATAGGCCTATGACTAAACGATGAATGATAACGATGAGAAAAAGCTATACGTACCTTCAACTGTCATCACTTCAGAATAGGTTAAATCTACACTCTCCCAAACAGCCTAATCCTATATATTGTGAGGGAACATCGGCAAATTGCATGAAGACATCAGCGAATTATATTGGGCGAACTTCCGCACACGTGGCTGTATACGGAGCGCAGCAGCAAAGTACGGAGCCGCAGAATTAGATTAGAAGCAATGCTTATCCCATTTGCGTAATGTTTCGTCACCCTACGACTCTTGTAATATACGAGCGAAGGTCTGTCTCCGAAGCTAAACATATCTAACCGAAGTGCAGGGATTGGCACTACTGCATGGGCAGATGGGCAGATGTGCCTCTTGGCATAATAGGCTTACAAAACGATGTATGCATTGCGTGATTTCCAAATGTCTCGCTGAAACAATATGCATCCATAGAAAATCCTTGTTTCTCTTAGCAGTGTATAATATATAATATACATGTATATACAAAAGCAGCGAGTGCTATAGAAATTGAGCGACAGTCGCGACTCGCGAAGCTGAAATTCTGCTACTGTATACTACTCGTACTGCTACTATAATACTGCTGCTGCTGCTGTTAACACCATTGATGCCAATATATAGGCCTACTACTGCAAATAATAATATAAATAACATGAAAAATCATAATAATAGTGTTAATGGTATTGGTAAAATAATAAACAATGGTGATAATAACCCTGGAGAGGCCTGTCCTATATAATTTCTCGGAGGTGGACTTTTACTTCCTATATAATTTTTACGGCCAAGATGGACACATTGGACAGGTATATGTGTATAGTAGGCTATACTGTAGCCTATTTAGGAGCATAGGTTATAGCCTAGTTTATATAGTAGGCATATATAAAGAGCCCTAAACCCCGAAACAGCAAAAGCAGCATAAAATGCAAATAAAGCGTGGACATCTCCAATGCATATATACGTGTGTATATCAATACACATTAGCAAATAGAAATCTAGATAACGGCTTGTATATGTATTCTACATAATTTGATTGAAACCAATCTGCGCCGCCTGACATGCGCTGGCTCCCTGCAGCTACGCAAGATCAATGCGTCTATCGCATGTAAAAAAGAATAGCAATCTACATGTATACGCATAAATATAATCATATATATATATATATATATATATATATATATATATAAGCCCATGTATATTTATATAACATGGGTTTCGGATATTCCACCCACTAGGCTATAGTAACAGGGTATAATTGGTTGAGGCCATTCTCAGAAAATATAGGCCTATGGTATACAACGCAGAATTTTTGAAAGTTCAGAATAGCATTGCGTTTATTTTTAAAGCAGCGTTTTGATTTCAGTGCGAACCAGGTTTATTCTTTTCATAACTTGTGTTAGATTCAATTCTCTGCCAGCATTTCCTTGGACATTAATGTCACATTAGATGGACTCATAATTATGGGTTCCATATACACGGGTCCCAGATGGGAATATATATGCATGGCCCTCTGTGGCCGCCTTTGTTTGGGCATACAATTGACGTTTGATTATTCTATTGTTGTATGATTGCCATTAACGAAACTAATTATCCCACTATATGAAATAGCTCCATATATATGTAGTGGTAAAAGGACTCAATTATTATTCGTGAAAAAATTGTTGATTAATCGTAGGGTAATCTGTTGGTGATGACTATAACTTCCCGTGTTTCTTTGTTCCTTCGATCTTCCTATTTTTGTGATAAACACATGCAAATGTAAAAGCGCTCCCACATCAGCGACCGTGTGTATAGATTGACCTTGCACATATATGTTACCCTCCGATGGCGTCACCCCGTCAACCTTCTCCTTACTTACTCCTCG
>CATKHU010000329.1:0-44706 GCA_949752735.1 Lumbricus terrestris
ATGAAAAAATAAGTGTTAAAGAAAAAACTAATAAAGAACTGTAAAAAGTACCAACAGGGCCTAATCATTTTTTAAATAAAAAAATAAATAAACAATGAAAAAACAATAAAACTGGAAAAAATGAAAATAAGTTAATTAAAAATAATATTTTTAGAAAATTATTAAACTTTAGTTTTCTAATTTTTTTTTTAAAAATTATAAACATTAAAAAAAAATCCACTATAAAAAACATAAAACATTAAATTTTTATTAATAAAAAAAAAATTTAATGAAAATTTAAAAAAATTATTATATTGAAATCATAACGAACAGTTAAAAAACAATAAAAAAAAAAAAAAATTTTGATAATATTTTTTGTTTATTTTTTTATTAAACGTTTTAATAGATAAATAGTAAATATTGAAAAATAAGTTTAAATCATTATGTTTAATAAAAAAATTATAATATTTTTTTTTTTTTAATAAAAAAAAAAAAGCACTATAGTTTCAATAAATTAAACTTTTATAAAAATTATTATCATAGTAATTAATTAACGATAAATTATTTTTTTTCAATAAAATTTTTAAAAAATTAGAAAAAAAAAATTCATAAAAAAATTTAAAATAATTTAAACCTATAAAAATATCTTTTTTATTGTTAAAAAAAAAATTTAATTTTTTATAAAAAAAAAAAAATTTATTTATATTAAAAAAAAAAATCAATATTTTAAATTTTGGAGTAACTGAGTAATTTAGTTGAATAACGTTAAAATTTTGTATTACATAATTCAATAATTTTATTAATTAATTAATAGAATTTAACAAATTTAAATCTTTTAAATAAGTTGATTCAAAATCAATTAACGAATAATTTAAGTAAAAATTTAAAAATTTAAAATTATCGTTATCGTTATTGTTAAAATTTAAAAAAAAATTTAAATCAAACTCATCATTAATTAAATTATTAGAAAAATAATTAAAATAAATAAATTTATTCGCAAATGATGTATTTATTGAAGTAAGGTTAATTAAAAAATTTAAATCATTTTTGTTGATTAAGTCGGTTTCTGTGAAAAATAAAAATAAATCATTTAAATTTTTATTTTTTTCATTATTATTTATTTTATTTTTAATTAAAAATGATTCATTTTTTTTTAAATAAAAAGAATTAAATATAAAAAAATTACTTTTTAGTAAATAATTAATCGAGTATAAGTAACTAGAGATAGGATCATTATCAATATTATCAATCAAATTAATTTTATTAATTTTTTTAAATTTAATAAAATTAGTCGAAAGCGTGTTTAGAAAATAAAATCTTTTTAAAAATCAAAAATAACTATTTTCGTAAAAATTTAAATTAATAAAAGAATTTTGAAAATTATTAATATTATAAAATTCAAAATTATAATTATTTTTAAAATTTTTATTATTTTCTATAAAATTTAAATTAAAAAAAGAATTAGAAAAAAAAGAATTAGACAAATTGTTATTATTTAAAAGTTTAGAAATATATTCAGAATTTCATAAGTTTTTGTTAAAATCATTTTTTGAGTAAAAATTTAAATTTAAAATTCGTTTAGATAACGTTATTTTATGTGAATTTTTTAATAATTTTCTATGTAAAATAGAATATTTGTATAATCATCTATGTGTTTTAGATAATTTTATTTGATTAATTATAAAAGTATTTAATGAGTTGAATTCAATCAAAGATGTAGTTAAATCAATTAATTTAGTTTCAGAAAAATTATTAAAAAAAAAAAATCCATTTTTAATTTGTAAAGTTTCGTTATTGCTTTCAAGTTCATTGTTAATGAATTCTAAGTTTCATTTATAATTAAAATTAGATAAATTGAAATTGTTAACGTTTTTTAATAAAAAATAATTTTTTGAAGAATTAAGAAAATAATAAAAAATTATATTATAAAATTTGTTTATTTGATTAAAATTAACTAAATAGAGCAATAGATTTTTTTCTATTGATTTGTTTAAATTATTGGTTATTGTGTTTAATTTATTATTTAAAAAAAAAAAATTATTTTTTTCATTCAATAAAACTAAAAAATATTTTAATTTAAATAAATTAATAAAAAAATTATAATAAGAGTTTCATAAATTTTTATTTATTTGATTGTTAAACAAATTTTCTATTATTAAGTTATTTAAAGAATTATTTGTTTTTTTAAAATTAGTATTTGTTAATCAAGAATAAGAAAGTCAATTTAAATCGTTTTTGCTAAAATTTATTTTCTTTTCGATAATTTTAGAATTATTTAAAAAATGAAAATTTTCATTTTTTTTTTTTTTTATAAATCAAGTATTATTGAAAAAAAAATATGAATAAATAGCGTTAAAAAAAAGAGTTAAGAATACGCCCGTTACTCATACTAAATAAGATAAATAGTAATCAAATGAATCCATACTTATTCAAAAAAGAAAAGAAATACTGTTAAATAAGTAAAAATGAAGATAATAGTTTTTATGGTTGTATAATAAAATTATAAAAAAAATTAAAAAAATTATGAAAAAAAAAAAATTAAAATAATTATTTTTGAAATCTAATTTTATATTATAAATTTGATAAGTACTTCATTTAGAATTTCTAAAAATTAATCCAAAATTATTTAATATTCTTTTATGTTTAGAATCTCGTTCAATAAATAATCGATTTTTAAATAAAAAAGAAGGCGGTAAGGTTTTATATTTTATTCAATTATATAATCGCTGAAACAGCAAACTAAAACTATCAAAAACACGTGTTTGTTTTAAATTAATTAGAGCAATAATAAAAAAAAAATTAAAAAAAAAAAAAAAAAAAACAAAGAATTCGAGTAATAATTTTCTATAATTAAAAAAAAATTATTAATATTTAATGAAAAATTAAATTGATTGAAAAAAAAAGAAGAAGAAAAAAAAAATGAAAAGTTATTATTTAAATTAAAAATTAGCAAATTAGTAGTATTTCAACTTAATAAAAAATTATTTTTAATTAAACAAAGATAATTAAATTCAACAAAAATATAATTTATACTAATAAAATCATTTAACATGTTTATTGAAAAATTATAAAAATTATTTTCTTTAAACATGTTTTCAATTAAAACAATTAAATAATTAAAGTTATTTATAATAAAAAATAATTGAATGATTATTATAAATAAAAAATGTAAAAAAAATAAATAATTAAATATAAAAATAAATAAATAAGCAATAAAAAATTTATTTAATAAAAAAAAAATATAAATATACACGTATTTATTATTTATTCAAAAAATAAAAAAAAAATAAAAAAAAAATAAAAAAAAATTTCCGTATTGTTCGTTATTAAAAATATTTAAATTAAAAAAATTAAAAAAAAAAAAATTGAATAATAAAAAAAAACTAATAATAAATATTTTAAAATACAAAAATAAATAAACAAATAAGAATATGTACTTATTGAAATTTAATGAGTGAAAATAAAAATTAATATTAATAAGGAAAAAATAATTTAATGTAAAAAAAAAAAAATTTTTAAAATTAATTATTATTAAAAAAAAAATAAAAAAAATAATTTCTAAAATAAACAAGTTATTGTTAAAAAAAAAGAAAAATTTTATACCGAAATTATGAGAAGTTATATCAAAAGTTAATTGAATAAGAAAGAAAAAGAAGAAAAAGAAGAAGAAGAAAAAAAGAAAAAGAAAAAAAAAATTTGAAAAAAAAAAAATAAAATTGTAATTTAAGTGATAAAAAGGTATTGAAAATAAAAAAATCAATAATCCTAAAGTTTCTGAAGCATCTCAATTTCATCAACCTCCTCAAGATCCTTCTTGTAAAGCTCATCAACTTCCAAAAAATAATGAAATATAGTTTATAACTAATGTATAAAAAAAAATATTTTTATTAATTATTTCTATTTTTTTAAAAAAATTAAAAAAATATAATTTTTTTGAATAATAAAAAAAAAATAAAAAATTTTTAAAAAATAAAATTAAACTAATGTAAAAAATAAAAGGGTGGTATTTGTTTAAATTATTTAATAAAAAAAAATTACCTTCGTTTAAATTTTTATTTAAAAAAAATAATTGATAATTGTTTAAATAAGTTGATTGTAATTCTATGAAATAAATTAAAAAAATTATTAAAAAAATTATTAAAAAAAAAAAATTATAAATATGATTAAAAAATAAAAATAAAAATATTGAAAAAAAAAATAAATTTAAATATAAATTATTTGTTCAAAAAAAATTATAGTATGAGATAAAATTCTCATTAATATTTATTTTATAATAAAATTCGATAAGATAATTATTAAAAAAAATAAATAAAAAAAAAAAATTAATTAATTTTATTATAAAAAAATTTAAAAAGAAATTTTTATAAATGAAAATGAATCAATATAAAAATTTACTTTAGTAAAATTGAAAATTATAAAAAAAAAATAAAATAAAATGATCTAAGATTAACACTAAAGAATTATTAATTGAAAAAAAATTAATTTGAAATTCTAATAAAATTATTAAATAATTCATATCAATGATTAATATCATGAGGTGTCAAAAAAATAGGAGGTAAAAAAAAAAATAAATTAATTGAGTATCAACCTCCTACAAAAAAAAGAACAAAATGAACAGAAGAAATAATTAAATGTAAATATTCACACAAGTAAAACATTAAAAGCATAGGTCCGCTGTACTCAACAGTATATCCAGCAACTACTTCTGATTCTGTTTCTGCATGATCAAACGGGGTTCTTTTTGATTCAAGCAATAGTAATAATATAAACGTAAAAGCAATAGGACTATACAAAAAAAAAAATCAATACTGGTTTTGTATAATCGCAAAATCGTGAAAATTAGCCGATTGTGAAGAAAATATTAATAAAGAATAAAGTATTGTAA
This sequence comes from Lumbricus terrestris, assembly GCA_949752735.1. Taxonomy (NCBI): domain Eukaryota; kingdom Metazoa; phylum Annelida; class Clitellata; order Crassiclitellata; family Lumbricidae; genus Lumbricus; species Lumbricus terrestris. The sequence goes on from CATKHU010000329.1 coordinate 4,865, forward strand.
CAAAGATATCCAAAGATATTACATGAACAAGTGCTCTAACTGTTCCTATTATTGCATAACGAGATTGACTCAATAAACCTATTAACGCAAAAAATATATTACTAAACAAAACTAAAATTAAATGATAAAGCACAAGGGAATCGACGTTAGAAAATATAAAAATAGATGGTCCTCAAATAAAATTTTGTGAAAAAGTTAATTGAATAGCGTACAATAAGGCTAAAAAAAGAGGAGCTAACGCGGTGCTCGGTCTAGGTATTAGAAAAATTTCTTTTGTTAATAATTTAACCAAATCAAGGGCTATTTGAAAAGCTCCGTTTCTTCCCATTATAGCTGGTCCCATTCGTCTTTGCGCGTATGCTAAAAATTTTCTTTCTGTTAAAACAACAAATAGTGTTAGTAAAATAATTATAAAAGCTGTTATTAAAGCAAATTCACTCAAATTTTAAAAATTAATTAGTAATTTTATTAAAAAAATAGAAAAAAAAAATAAAATAAAATTATAAAAAAAAAGAAAAAAAAAAAAAAAAAAATATTAATAAACAACAAATTTGATATATTTGAAAATTCAAAAATAAATATTTTAGTAAAAGGTTGCACGATTAGATTTAAGTAAAATTTAATTAAATTATCAAATATTAATTTTTCATTAAACAAATAAGCTGAGTAAATTAAAAATTTTTTTACTCAATTATCTATTATTTTTTTTTGTAAAAAATCAATTAAAAGTCCTTCTTGTCAAATATTTTCATTTAACAAAAAATATTGAGGAAGGAAAAAAAAATTATGAAAAAATTTTTTCATAAATTCGTTAACAATAGTTGTATTTTTAAAAATAAATAAATTATAAAAATTTAAAAATCTAATTAAATTTATAAGGTAAGAAGAGGGACTTGAACCCTCAACCTTTGAAGCCACAATTCACTGTTCTGCCAATTGAACTATACTTACCGTTTACTAAAACTTAATTTATAAATTTTATTAATAAAAATTATTTCATTACGATCTTGATTTTTTATATGAAAATTTGAAAATTTGTTTAAGTTATTTTTTATCGAATTAACGTTTTTTTTATACAATCTTAAACATTTTTTAATAAAATTTTGAAAAAATTGAAAAATAAAATGATCGAATAAATCTAAATGATGTAAAAATCAAGCAAGATACAAATAAATATATTGATAAGAAAATTTTACTCAAGGATTTCCGACGTAACCTCCTTCTGGTTCATAATAATATCTTCCGCAAGGAAGCATACTTGCACTACAAAATAATGAAAGTATAAAAGTAATAAAAGCGAAAGTTTGAATCAATGAGTTTTGCATTGGAATAGTAGGAATGTGTTTATTGAAAACATTGTATCAGTTATAAATAAGTGGTAAAAAGGCAAGTAAGATAAAAAATAACCCCATTCACATTAATCCTTCATAATGTGTTGGTGAAATTACCAATAACCCCATTAAGGGTCTAAAATATCAATGAGGTGCTACACCGTAAAATCTAATTTCATCTAATTCTGCGATATTTCATCGTTCAAAAAAAAAATAATTAACAGTAGAAGGATTAAAATGATGTAATCAAAAATATATAAATACGAACATAGTTCAATATCAAGCATCTTGGATTTCTTTTAAAAAAGCATCATAAAATCAAGAAATGTAAGAACCAGATTTATCTTCATAAGTCGATTCTCCGCTATCAGAATCTCACGATTCGTGACAAAATAAAACATGTAATTGAATTAAATATAAATAATATCAAGGAGTGAAATAATGAAGAATCATTAATCGCGTCATTTGATCAGTATTTAAATGTTTATTTGTAAAAATCACATAATAGGTTTTATATATATTATTGAATAAAGATCAATATATATTAGCAATAATTGTTAAAGTTAAATCACTTAAATGTGTAGCACTTAAAGAAATTCCTAAAGCTACTATATAATGAAATCAAAAAAAAGCATAACCTCCTAAAATTCATCCATCTGATTCTGATGTTATATAATTTTTAAGATATATTTTTTTAAGTATATGCATATAAGATAAAACAAAAATAGTATCAACTCCTCTAACATGCATATAAAAAATTTCTGCACCAAATCTTGTATCATTAAACATTTCTTCTCTTAATTCGATAACTAAACCTGGTTCTGGTATGTAATATCATCCTAAATAAAATCCTGAAACAATTTGTATTACGATTGCTATTAATAACATAAATCCAATCACAGAAGTTACGCTAGAAAACGGTAATACTAACCTATTAACGAAAAAATTTAAATAAGAAAAAACTACTCCTGACAAAGAAATTAAATTTCATCCTCAATTAGAAACAGCGTCAATATTTTGAAAAATTGGATGATATCCTCATTGGACACGACGAAAATAACGACCCTCAACCAAATATATTAATTTAGTATTGTCAGTAAAGAGCATGTCTTTCGTAATCAATAACTAAACTAGCTAAAAGTAAAATAAAAAAAAGAACTAATAGGATATAATCATAAAGTCCAGTAAAATTAACTCCCGAAACATACGGAAAAAGAAAAACTAATTCAATATCGTATAATAAAAAGAAAACACAAATCAATAGAAATTGAATTGGTAATTTAATAGGTTTTTGTATTTGAGGTTTAAACCCACACTCATAAAAATCTTTACGAGAAATTTTTAAAAAACCAAATCTTTTTAATAAATTTTTAAAAGAAAAACAACTAATAACGTTATAAATAATAATTCCTAAAAGAATTGATGAAAAATAATTAAAAAAAACTTCGAAATCTCCCAAAAAAACAAATAAAAATTTACAAAATAAAAAAAATAATTGTTAAAAATGAAAAAACTTTAAAAATATATTTTATTCAAAAAAAAAAAAAAAACTATTAGTTTGAAAAGAAGTGTAACTAAATAACATTTTAACAACAAGTCAAATTTTTTTAATAAAAAAAAAAAAAAAAATAACTAAAACTTAAAAATTATTTAAAAAAAAAATTATCTGTAAGAACTAACTTTTCCAGTTTTTTTATACATTATTTGTCGTGTAAATCTCATACCTTTTCCTGTAAAAATGTTAATTTTACGAGTATTAAATAAAGCTTTACTTATTTTATTTATGTTTAAAGTATTAATTCCGTAAATTAAGATAGAAGTTTTGCTTAAAAATTTAACATAAGAAAAATAAAAATATAATCGTTTAATATGTGAATAACCAAATTGAAGAGCTATTGTATTTCTAAAATTTTTATAAATATAATATCCTTTTCCTTTAAACTTAAGTTTTTTAAAAAATATAGCCGAAAAACTATAAAAAATATTTTTAAATTTATTTCAAAAAATATTATAAAAATTGTTTTTATAAAAAAATAAAAACGTTATTATTTTTATTTCATTACTGCAATGTAAAATTAAAAATTTATTACTAAAAAAGAAAAAGAAGAAATAATTAGAAGAGTAAATATATAAATGTATTTGATCACTATTACTATTATTTTTAAAAATAATGAAATTTCACATAGAAGGGAAAAATAAAATAAATTTATTTTGATTTAATCTTATATTATTTAACTTAAATAATAAATTTTTTTTATTTTTTAAATTTATATTATTTTTATAATTATAAATTAATTTTTTCGTATAAAAATGTTTTAAACCGTACCATTTCAATTTAAAATTATTTAATTGTTTTTAATGAACGCATTAAAGTATGTCTAAAATTCTTAAAAACATAATTATGGGAAAAAATTTTTGATTTTCAAGCAAAAGTGTTATTGATGTCACTTTTTAAATTAAAAAATGTTTCTGAAATTCTTTTAGAAATATTTTTTTCTTGATTAAATTTTATTTCTTTCGCAATTCAACGCATTGCTAGATGAATTCGTTTATAACTTGCAACATATTTTCAAATAAATAAATATTTTCCAGCCTTACCTCTAGAAAATTTTTTAATATTTTTATCTACGTTATAAATAAAATAACTAAATATTGGATTTATTTTTGTTAAAGTTTCTATTAAATTATTTTTAAAAAAATTTGATGTATTTATCAACTTATGATCTATTAAAAAAAAACGATTAGGATCGATATCCTTTTGTTGGTATTCAAAATTAAAAAAAAAAAAATTATTATTTATTTTATTAAAAAAACAATTATTTATATAAAAGTATCAAGTTAGTCAATTATTTTTAGTAGAAAAAAGATTATATTTTTCAAAATTTTCTATATTTTCAAAATTTTTTCAATATTCTGATTTTTTAATTTTTATTTCTTGTTTAATTTCTTTATTTTGATTTTCTTTCGGTATTCTAAAGGTAAAAAAAAAATTTTTAATTATTTTTTCTCTTTTTCCTTCTTTCATTAATAAATTTAAAAATTTTAATAGAGGTAATTCAAAATTTTTTCTTTTTAAAGAAAAACTTTTTTTAAAACAAATAGGCACATCGATTAAATTATTAATAAAAAAAGTAATAAAATTAGATTTTTTAAAATAAACAAAATTTTGAAACTGAACTTCGTTTAAAGAACTAAAAATTTGATCATTTTTGTTTATATTTAATAAGGAATTTACATTATTTAAGTTAACGTTATTTTGATTAAAGAAATTTAAATGAGAAATAGATATATTTTTTGATGTTAAAACTTGATTAATAAAGAAATTGTTTGGAGTCATAAAAAAAAAATTCATATCGTTATGTAAATAATATTCAATAAAATTTCATTTTGGTAAAAAATAAAATCCTTTTATTTCTGATTCAAAAAAAAAAATCGATCGTGTTTCTTTTTTAATATTTTTGTTCGGAAGTTTCATTTTTTTAAAAATTAAAAATTTAAAGTAAAAAATTAATATTATTAATTAAAAATAAATAATTATTTATTTAAATAATCAATTATCTTTAAAAAAAATAATACGAATTTTTAAAAATTAATGAATTTTTTATAAAAAAAACAATAAAAATTTTTAATCTTATTATGTTTAATTTTTTTTTTAATTCTAAAAAATTTTTATTATTTGGTAAAGGAAAAGTTACGTTTTTTTTAATTAATTTTTTTTTTCTTTTTTTCGTAATAGCTTGAAAAGCATATAAATTAATTATTAACCATTGTTGGTATTTAAGAATTCATAATTTACTATTATAAAAATTTTTTATTTTTAATCTATTTGTGTATTGTGTTATTTTGTCTGTAACTTTATTTTTATGTTGCATAAGTCTAAAATATTTAGTATTAAACCCTTTAATGGAATTTCCTATTATAATGTTTTTTTTAAAATATCAATAAAGATTAAAAAAAATATTTTTTTTAAAAAATAATCCAAAATTTATGTAAATAAATATTAATTGATGTATTAAAAAATCTTGGTTAATTACTAAATTTTTATTTTTGTCTGTATATCAGAAATTATATCAAAATAAATTAGATCCTCATCTATTTATTAAAGGATTACTCATATTTCCTATTCATAAAATATAATTTTTCTTAAGAAATTTATTTAAAATATTAAAATTGAAATTAATTAAAAAAAAAAAATTGATCATTTACTTATTAAATAAATAAAACTAAAATAGCAACAAAGAATAATAAGAAAGCAAAACTTTCAACAAAAGCAAATCCGAGAGTAGTGTAATTAAATAAAACTTCTTCTAAATCTGGAGCATAAGAAATTCCTTTAATTAATGAAGCAAAAATTAATCCAGTAGCAACTGCGCATCCCATTAATGGCATGAAAACAAAACTTAATGATAAAACTTTAGAAGCTTTAATGAAAAGCAAAACTCTTTTAAAAAAATAAATAAATTAAAAATGTAAAATAATCATTTAATATTAGTAAAAAATGTGTAAATCAAGAACTAGCATTTAACAATCATAAAAATTCGATCGGAAATCGTCAATAACAAACAATAAAACTTATAAATATTAAAACATAAAACATAAAAAAAAAGAAAAGAAATTGTTTTAAAGATGAAATGCAATAAGTAGCAAACGTGTATGTTATTTCTTTAGTAGTATAAGTTTTTCTTAATAAAGTCAATCAGTATATGAATAAAAAAAAAATCGTTAAAAATAAAAATAAATTTATCATTAAAAATGCTTCAGCAAAAGGACCATCGTTTTTAAATCAAAAAACTGTACTAGTTTTATGATACGTAAAGTGATCTCTTTTAGCAGGACCTCATCCTCATTTTAAAGGTTCATGACTTAATTGAACGTAATCTATAAAACGAGTTTTTTGATATCAAGAAGTATCGGTAAAATAACTAAAAAATGAAATAATAAATTGAGTATATAGCAGATATCCAATAAACAAAGTAATTAAAATTATAAAAAAAATTGATTTTTTTCAATTTAATCATTTTAAATTTATTTGAAATAAATATGCAATTAAAATAATAATTGAATAAACACTAATAAATTTAAAAAAAAAAATTCTATTATACCAATTTCATCAAGAAAATATAAACGAAACGCTATAAGTTAGTTCATAATAAAAAGGTACTATTACAAACATTGCAGTTAATCCTAAACTAACAGCATATCAAATTTCAATTAATCAAAAAGTTTTATATCAACCAAATCAAACTCTTTTATCTCGTCCTGTATAATTACCGAATCTGCTAGTAATTAAATTTTCAGCTATTCAAGCAAAAATAAAAATAAAAAATAATCAAGTTTGAATTAAACTTCATTCAATGGGTTCTCATAACGGCTCGTCATCAGTTATCAAAGCATCTAAGAAAAAAATAATAATTAGTCCTCTTATATACAAAAACCCATCTCCTAGGAATTTCTTATAATTATATAAAAAGTAAATTAAAATTTTATTTTTATAAATAAAAAAATTAAAAAGTTTAATAAAAAATAAAATATAGAAAAAATTAAAATTATTATAAAAATAAAAAATAAAAAAATTATTTTTAAAAAATAAAAAATTTTCTATTTTTTTTTTTTTTATTTTATTATGAAAAAAATAAATTTTTTTTTTTTTTTTTAATAAAATAAAAAGTTTGTTTAATAATAAATAATTATAGTAAGTAAAAGATTTTATGTGTAAATTTAAATTAAAAAAAAAAATTAAATATTCATAATTTATTTTTTTAAATAAATTATTATAAATATAAAAATATAAATTCATAGATACACTAAATTATTTTTATTTAAATAAAAAAAAATAAAAAAAATTATGTAAAAATCATCCTAAAATAAATTTATTTTTTTTTCTTTTAATTTTTATTTAAACATTAAGTCACGTTACAATTTATTAAATTAAAATTATAACAATTTTTTTTTATGAAAAAGAAAATAATATTAAAATTATTATAAAAATAAAATTAAACATAAAATTTAATCGTTTTCTAAAAATAAATAAAATAGAAACAGGCATAGAATAAAAATTTAAGTTTTTAAAGTGATTTTTAAATTTGAAATTAATCAAAGGTGTGTTTAAGTTGATTTAGTTATAAAAACATCCAATTAAAAACCCACTTACTTTTTTATTAAGAGCTTCCTTATGCGAAAGTAATCCAACACTTGTTGAAATTATATAAATTGAACCTCCGGTTCGTTTATTTAATAAAATTAAAGCTTTTAAAGAAATATAATAATTTTTTGATGGTTTTGAAATTATTTTAAAATTTTTTATTATTTTTAAGTTTTGAAAATATAATAATTTTACACAAATTATTAATTTTTTATTATTTTTAAGAATTAAAAAACCATTGATTAAATTAATTCTTTTAAAAAATTTAATATAAAAAAATTTTTTTTTAGTGTAGTTAGTTTTGAACATTAATTTCCTATGTAAAGAATTTATGTTGATTAAATTAATAATTTGAGTTAAGGTGTGATTACTGTTAATATTTGGAAACATGGGATTCGAACCCATACTCGTTAAACCCAAAATTTAATGCTTTGCCGATTAAGCTAGTTTCCAATTTTATTAAAGTAATGGTTTTAAAAGCATTATTTTAATAAATACATGAGTTCGTTTAACGATTTTTTATTACTATAAATAAATCAATAATAATCAGCTGAGTTGAAGGTTTTTCAAAAAATAAATTTATTATTGAAAAAAAAAAAATTTATTAACGATTTGAAATAAATTAAAGAAAAAAAAATTGAATTTGTTAAATAATTAAAAATAGAAAAAAAATGTTCAAATTTCATTTTTTTTTTTATGTTATTTTTGATAACAATATTATTAGTTAAAAAATGAAAAAAAAAAATAAAGATAAAATAAAAGTAAAAATAACAAATCCTAAGAATTTTAATCAACCAAGTTTAGTTAAGTAATCGTAACGATATCGTGGTGTTCCTCCACGAATTAAAATTAAAAAAGCAATAGAAAGACAAAATTTAATACCAAAAAAAAAACTTGTATTTTGTGGAAATTCGTATCAAAAATTTCAATTAATAACTAACAACCCTTGTTCTGTTATAGAATTAAAAAAATTAAAAAAATAAATTAAAAAATTAAAATTAATAAGTTCGATTAAAAAAAAAAAATTTATAAAATATAATTGTAAATCTCTTATATAAACTAAATTATACATTATTTATCAACTTGCTCGACTAAAACCAGGTAAATTCCCTTTGTAAGATTCAGTTCTAAAAAAAAAACGTGAGTATTTTGGTGTTTTTAGCGTGTTATAATTACGACCGGTTTTTGTACACCTGTTTTGATGTAACGTAAAAGAACTTAAATGTGGTAATTTATTTTTATTTCAAAAACTTGAATATCTGTAAATTAGTGGTAAATTGTGATTATTAATTATACTTAAAAGTAATTTTTTTTTTATTTCACTTTTTAAAAACAATTTTCGTCTGTAATTATCAAGAAGTTTTCATTGAATTTTTCTGTTAGTTTTGTTCATTATCTATCAACATCTCCAAAAACAATATCTTGAGACCCTAAAACCGTAACTAAATCAGCAAAAAAATGTCCTTGAACCATTCTCGGCATTACTTGAATATGATGATATGCTGGAGTTCTTATTTTACATCTATATGGTAAAGAAGTTCCATCAGATATTAACGAAACCCCAAATTCTCCTTTTGGTGCTTCTATTGCTTTATATGTAAAACCTCTTGGTACTTTTGTTCCTTCACTAAAGTATTTAAAATGATTAATCAATGATTCCATTGAAGTGTATTTTGAATTATAATTTAATTTTTTATATTGTTGTGCGTATAAAAAATCAAAAAATGAAAAAAAATTTATTTTTTTTTTTTTATCAAATAAGTTAGAATTTTCATTTGTTAAAGTAGTAATATTTGTTAAAATTTGAAAAATAATATTAACACTTTCATACATTTCACGAATTCTAATTAAAAATCTATCATAGCTATCACCTTTTTTTCCTAAATAACCTTGAATAGTTAAAAATCAATAATAAGAATAAGTTTCAGACTTTAAAAATCTTATATCTTTTTTTATCCCAGCACTTCGAATTATGGGACCAGTTAGACCATAAGAATAAGCATCAGTTACGTTAATACTTCCTATATTTACTAATCGTGATTTTCAAATTCTATTTGTAGCTAGAACTGAAAATATTTCAGTTAGAGATTTAAAACAATCTCTAGCGAATATAGATATATCTAAAAATAATTGATAATTTAAACCAGTTCAATCAATTTCATTTGGTCGATAAAAAGCTGCGTGCATTCTTGCTCCAGATACACGTTCATAAAATTCCATGATTCGTTCTCTTTCTTCAAATGCTCAAAACATAGGAGCCATGTTTCCGACATCTAGTGAATGAGTTGATATAGCTAATAGATGATTCAGTATTCTTGTTAATTCATCAAATAAGACTCTAATTTGTACATATAAGGACGTATGAGAAGTTGATTTCAGTAAATTTTCAATAGCAATGCAAAATGCATGTTCTTGCGCCATCATTGAGACATAATCTAATCTATCAAAGTAAGGTAGCGCTTTTAAGTAAGTTCGACTTTCTATTAATTTTTCCGTTCCTCTATGAAGAAACCCAACATGAGGATCCGCTCGTTCAACCAATTCACCGTTTAATTGAACAACTAATCGTAAAACTCCGTGAGATGCTGGATGTTGCGGACCGAAATTTAAAATAAAACTTTTAATTTTTCGTTCAGAATATGAGTTTTGTAAAAAATGGGGTTGTCAAAAATTAAAAATATTAGATTTCAATATTTATATTTAAATTTTTCTTTAGAAATAAATATTTTAAAATAAAAAAGTTAGTGTAATTTAATTAATATATTTTCAATTATATAAATTAATTACGTTATATCTAGTTTCTAAAAAATGATAAGAATTGACATCGGTTATATTAAGTGCATTATGAATACAAAAAATAGATAAAGAAAAATAATCAATTTCTAAAAATTTAGAAGTATCAAATATTAAATTTTTATTTTTTATTATTCAATTAGGAAGAATGTAACTTTTTTGTTTGTCATCTTCCAATTTATAAAAATTTAATTTTTTTTTGCTTTTATGTTTTAATCTAATTTTTTTTTGTAAAGATCAATTTAAAAATAATTTGTAATAAATATAGTATTGGTAAGAAATAATACATTGTATAAAGTCATTTTTAAATATTTGAAAAAATAAATTATTAATTAAAAATCCATTTACGTGAATAAGACCATTTTTGATAAATAAATTTGTAATATTTATGTCTGAAACAATTTTACTGGAAAGTAACACGTTATTTAATTGATATTCAAAAATTAAAAAATTTTTGTTTTGAACAAATTTATTAAATTTCAGTAAATAATTTGTAAGTTTTTTTTGATATTTAAATTTTAAGCTTAAAGTTGTTTTTAAAACAATTCTAGCTTCTCGTCATAAATTCATATAACCTGGTTTAAACTTAATTTTTTTTATTGAAAAATTTACAAAATTTTTTTCAATTTCAAATGTTTTAGTGGAAGTCATATTTTTTTTCACCGCAGATCAATCAATTATTGATAATTTGTTCGTTAAAATAGTAATTAAATTTTTAGTTTCAAAATTGTTATTATCAATATTATTATCAAAAATACTTAAAGAAGAATTTTTAAAAAAAACATTATTATTAAATTTTAAATTTTTATTAAATTGAAATATTGAAAATGATTTTAAATATTTTTTAAGTATATGACGTTGTAATTCATTTTTATTTAAAAAAGAATAAATAATTTTTTTATATAAATGTTGATTAATTATTTTTTTAAAAGAACAGTAATTTTTTTTCGATAAAAATAAAAAACCGTTTCACGTATGTTTAAAATAAAAATTAATTCTAGAATTAATTTTTATTTTAAAAATTGATAAATTATTTATTAAAAGATTTTTTTTAAAATTTTTAAAATTATTTTTAGTAAAATAAGTTATATTTTTTATTTTTTTTTTTATAATTATTTTTTTATTTTTTTTTTGTATAAATATGTGTTTTATATTTTTTCTTTTTTTTAATAGAACATTTATATGATTAAAAGTTATTTTTGTAATTTTAATAAAATAATTATAAAATATAAAAATTTTTTTTAATTTTTTATATCGTTTTTTGTTTAATTTTAATTTTCTTTTTTTTATTTTATTAAAAAGTTTAAATTTAAAACTTATATTATTAAAAAATAAAATTTTATAAATTTGATTAAAAAAAATTAATTTGTTAATATTTTTATAAATTTTATTTTTATAAATTTTATTTTTATTTTTACAAACTTTAAAAAGTAAAAAAATTATTTTAATTTTTTTAATAATAGAAAAATTTTTCAAAAATTTTTTAAAAATAAAAGTATTTTTTTTAAATTTAATTTTTTTTTTAAAAATAAAAGTTTTTTTCTCAAGTTTAATTTTTTTAATTTTTTTTAAATTAAAGTTAAGTAAGATTTTTTTAATGTTTATGTTTACCTTTTTGTTATTATTTATTTGAAAAACTTTAGAATTTATTTTTTTTTTTTTTAAATTTAAAATAAAAATAAATTTAATAAAATTTTTTTTTTTTTTTAAAAAAAAAAAATTATTAAATTTATTTTTTAATAGTTTTTTTTTGATAAATAGTTTTTTTTTAAAAAATTTTCTTTTAAATAAATTAAATAATTTTCGATACTTTTCTTCCGTATAATAAATATTTTCTAATAAATTATTTTTTTTAAATCTAAACAATTTAAATTCTTCAAAATTATTTGAAAAAAAATAAAATTTATTAAATTTAGATAATTTTTTTTTATTTTTAAAAAAAATTTTAATTAAAAATAAATTTTTTATTTTTTTAATAAATAAATTGTTTAAGTTTTTTTTTTTTTTTAAATAAAAAAACATATTTACTATTAATTTATAAAAATAAAAAAATAATTTTTTATTTTTATTTGAGTAAATAGGTAAGTTACTTTTTTTTTTTCTAATTAAAAAAGAACTGTTTTTAATTAAAAAAATTAAATTTTGATTAAAAAAATTTCAAGTAAATTTCGAATAAGGAGTTCCAGTTAAAAAAAAAAATTTTTTATTTAAAACTTTAAACAAATTTATTAGACTGAGTTTAATTTTTTTAATTTTTTTTTTTGTTTTAAAAACATATGTTAATTTTTTTATTTTATGAGTCAAGTTTAGTAAATTTATTTTTTTTTTTTTTATTATATATTTAAAAATTAGTTTGTTGAATTTTATTTTTTTTTTTATTATTTTAAAATTAATAAAATTAAATTTTATTAAATTAATATTAATAAATAAAAAAAAAAAAATATTTTTCTGTAATAAATAATTAAAGAAAAAAAATTTCCAATTTATAAAATTAGATTTAATGTTAATTATCATAAATTTTAAAAATTAATTATTAAATTAATGAAAAAAATTAAAATCATAAGTTTTTTTTTTTTTTTGTAAAAATCATTTTTATTTTTGGAGCTTTTTTTTTTATTTTTCTTCTTATAAATTTTAAGTTTAAAGATTCTTTTTTTTTTTCAATTTTATTAAATTTTTTTACTTCAATAATAAAATCTCGTGTAACCTTATTACATATGAAAGCATTAGATGCATTAGATCAAGTTCTTTGCCCATGTGAAGGTTTTCCTAAAGCATGAGCTCTTCCTCTAAAAGTTTTAATTAAATATAATCTAATTAAATTAAATTTAATTAATTCTTTTATATTGTTATTGATACTAACAATTTGAGAAAGATACATATTTATTATTTTACGTTCGTCAAGTGGTAATTTTAAAAAAGTTTCATCATCGTTTTCAATTAACGAGAGAAATTGAATTTCAAATCTTCTGGTAAAAAGTTTAATAGCTTTATCAGATAAACCTTGTTTATCTTCAAAAAAGGTTTTAAAATTTACATTAAATGATTGAGTTTTTCCAGAAAATAAAAATCCGCGAGATCAGTAAATTTTTAATATTTGTTCAAATTTCAATTAAATTTGTTGAATTATTTTTTTTTTTTTTTTTTTTTTAATTGTTTTGCTTTATATAAAGCAAGTTTACGATTTCAAGTAAATTCGCCAAATTTAAATCCAATCATTCATTTATTTATTTTTTTTTCATGTCATTTTTTCCCAGAATATATTTTAACAAATAAATTAGTAAAAGATTTTGGTATAGTAGAAGATCTAGTATAAATAAGTTTTTCAATTAATTTAAAAACAAAACTTTTTTTAAAAAAAAATATTTTTTTTCATATAAATGTTGAACAAAAAATAAGTTTATTTTTTTTTTTGTTTCTAGAAAGACTTAATTTGTTATGTTTTTTAATTAAATTAAATTTATAATTGTTTTGAGTGTTTTGTCTAATGTTCATATTTTTAATGTACCAATAAAGAATAAAAGAATAGAAAATTATTTAAATTTAGTTGTTTTTCCTCAAGGAGTTTTTGAATATTTTAAAGATTTAGTTCTTCCACCGTTAGGATGATCGACAGGATTCATTGCTACTCCTCTGACTATTGGTTTTTTTCCAAAAGTTCGTCAATATCCAAATTTTGTATTTAAAAATTTTTTATGCATAGATAATGCTATAGCGTTAAGTAAAGTAAAAGAATAAAAGGAAAAAATTTTTTTTATTTTTGAAGGTAATTGTACTAAAACATGATGAGAATTTTTATCAAAATTTATAATTCTACCTTTAGTACCAGGACTTCTACAATATTGTGATTTTGCACCAGGTAATAACTCAATACAAGAAATAAAAGATAATTTTTTTATTTGAAATAACATTAAAAATAAAGATTTTACTTTAAATTTTTTTAATTTTTTTTTTATAGAAAAACATGTAAAAGAAAATAATATATGAATATTAGTTGAAAGATAGTATGATGCAGCTCCATTGTTAAAATAAATTAATGAAAGTAATTTATTTTTATAAGGAATAAAAGTAAAAGCGACAATAGTTCCCATTTTCAAATATCTTAAACTATAATTAATATTAACGTTTTTTTTTTTTATAAGAAATGAAGTTTTTGTTCGAATAATTATTTTTCCAGAATCGTTACGCCCTGCTATGCTTTTTTTTTTTATAGATAAATGTTTTATTTTATTTTTAATGTTTCATTTGTTATAAAATTTATATGTATTTCGGTTTGCGGACGAGTTATAGCTTCTTTTATAGAATTCAAATTGATCTAAAATCAAATTTATTTAACAAATTTTATTTAACAAATTTAAAAATATTATTATCTTAAAACAACAAAAATAACAATTTTATTATTTTATTATAAAATAATAATTTTTTTCTCATTAATACGTTAAATATTAAAAATAAATTAATTATGTTTAAAAAAAAATTATTAATTAAATGATAAGAATAAAAAATATGTTTATTAGAATAAAAAAAAGGAGAAATTAAAGAATTTTCAAATTCTTCATTTTTAAGATTTATTCCGTTAGATCAACAAAAATATTTAATAGAAAATATTTTATTTATTTTTTTTAATAGTAAAAAATTATCAATTTGTTTTATTATAAATAACGAATTAAAATAAAGATGGGATTTATTTTTTAAATTAAAAAATAATAAATTTAAACTAGAATAATTATTTAAATTCGGATTTAGATATAAATAACTATTGTTAAAAATATTATTTAAGTATTGAAATTTATAATAATGCTTTAAAAATAAATAAGAATGACTTCAAAATTTAAAAACATTATGGTAAATAAATCAATTTTTAGAATGTTTTATTCTATTTAAAGCTTTTCTTTTAAATTTTGTATATTTTTTATTAAATCTTTTCATCCCAACCGATGACTTAAAACTTAAAAATTTATTTTTTTTTTTTAAAAAAAAAAAATTTTTATCATTTCTTATAAAAAAAGAATTAATAGAATTTATATGTGATCACCTCCGTATCATTCGTTTGAAACATTTAATTCAGATAACATAAACCCAATTTTCCCTTGTAATTGTATTAATCCATATAAAAGCGCTTCTGCAGAAGGTGGGCAACCTGGGACATAAATGTCTACCGGGACTATTCGATCACAACCCCTTACCACAGAATAAGAGTAATGATAATAACCACCGCCGTTAGCACAACTTCCCATCGATAATATTCACCTAGGATCTGGTATTTGTTCATAAAGTTTTCTTAAAACCGGGGCCATTTTATTTGTTAAAGTACCTGCTACAATTATTAAATCTGAGTGACGAGGAGATGCTCTAAAAATAATTCCAAATCTATCCATATCATAACGACTTACAGCGGCGTGCATCATTTCAACAGCACAGCACGCTAATCCAAAAGTTAAAGGTCAAAGAGATCCTGAGCGAGCTCAGGCAATAATAGAAATAGTTTTAGCTGATATTCATTCAAGTTTCATGAAATTTTATTTTTATATATTATATTTTATCTTAAAGATCGTTTAAGAAATTTAGTATGACCTGTTGGTCGAGAGACTCCGTAGATAGACCTACGTTTTCGTTTAGAAATCACAGAAGAAAAATCATAAACTCCTCGAATAAGGGAATAACCTACACCTGGTAAATCGTTAGCTCTCCCGCCGTGTACTAAAACACGATTGTAACGAGAACAAACGTACCCAGATCCTGGTACTCTTGCAGTTAGATTTGTTTCGCTTGTTAATTTTATTTTTGCTACATGACGAGATGCAGAATTTGGTTTTTTAGGACTCATATTTACTACTTTAGTAACTGTTCCTTTTATTTGAGGTCTTTGAGTTAGTGCCGGAGTTCGAGAAAAATTTCTTTCTTTATAAATTCAATTTCTTTTCGCTGATTGTTTAAGTGTAGCCAATTATACACAAAAATAAAATAATAAATATAAAAATATTAAAAAATAAAACTTTGTCATGAAAAACCTAATCAAAACATAAGAAAAATTAAACCATCGTAAATAATAATTTCTTTTTTAGTTAAATCTAAAGGTATTTTTTTAAAGATATTAGTTGAAAGTCCAAACATAACATTAATTCAATTTTTAAAAAAAAAAGTCGGCCCTAAAAGATATAAAAAAAAAAGTAAAAAAAGCGTTAAAAGCGGAAAAACATCAAAAAAGAAACTAAAAAATAAAAATTCAGCTACAAAAAAAATAGAACCGGGGAAACCTAAAAAAATTAAACAATTTACTAAAATAGTTAAAAAAAGTTTAGGACATAAAAAATTTAATCCACTTATTTCCGTAATTAACCGAGTTTTGAATCTTCTGTTTATAGCATCTACTAATAAAAACGAATTGGTAGATAATAAAGCATGGCTGATTAACATAGAAAAACTAGTTAATATTAAAGGCGATTGTCCGCTTACGATACACATTGTTAATCAATGCATTTCAACAACAGTCGAATACGCTACTAATTTTTTTAAATCCAATTGGTAAAATAATTTAAAAACAGAATCAACGATTCCTATTGTTAAAAACGGATAAATATAGAAAAACGTAGGTTCTATTTGTAAAATTGTTAAACATTTAAATAATCCAAAAAAAGCAAATTTTACTAAAACTCCACTCAAGAAAATAGAAAAATTAGTGGAAGCTTCCACATGTGCTTTCGGGAGTCATCCATAAAATGGTCAAATAGGTAATTTTACACCAAAACCAATTATTCAACATAAGAAAAAAAAATTGATTTCAAATTTAGAAAATTGAAAATTATTTATAATTCAAAAAGATGAATTTTCACATAAAAAAAATAAATATAAAAAACTAAAAATTAAAAATAATGCCCCGAATTGGGTTCAAAAGAACATTAAATAAGCTGCTTCTATACATCTTTTAGTTTTAGCAAATTTATATAAAATAAAAAAAGAAGGAATTAATAACATTTCGTAAGATAAAAAAAATAAAATTAATGAATCAGTAAAAAATAAAATATACCCAGCTGATAAAATTATAATTGAGTAAAAAATAAATACAAATAGTTCGTTTATATTGTAAGCTAAACAAAAAATTAACGAGAGAACTGTAATTAAGATAAAAATATAAATAAAAGGAAAATAATAAATTTGTAAAAAATTAAAATTTAAATTATTGAAATAAAAAAAAAAATTAATTGAAAAATTATCAAAAATAAAACAATTTGAAAAAATATTTATATAAATGAAATTTCCAAAGTAATCAAAAATTAAATACAAAAATATTAAAGAAGTAAACGTGAAAAATAAAAAAAAAAACAAAATTAATTTAAAAAAATACAAAGAAATAAAAAATTTATTTAATGAATTAATAATTAAATTTTTAAATAAAAATAAAAATAAAAAATAAAAAAAAATAAAAAAAATGAAAAAATATATGTAGCCGTACCATAACAAAAAAATTAAATTATCACTTTAAAGAAAAAAAATCATGCTTAGACAATGAAATGGGAAAAGATATTTTACGTTTTATATTAAAAACAAATTTAGTTGATAAACCTAATTTATGTGTTAATTGTGTCATAAAATATTTGGATCGTCCTAATCTTAAATTTCTAAATTCAACTAAAACAATTCCATTCGTTACGTTTGTGAATCAACATTCGAGTTTTCCTTTTCCTTTTCCCATTCTTGTTCCAGATGGTTTTTTTGTTAAAGGTAAATGAGGAAAAGCGTGTAGTCATACAAATCTTTTTGTATAATCGGATTTTCTAGATGCTCTTTTTAAAAATAATTTAAATCTGAATAAATGAGTGGAGGTGAGATGCGCGGGTTGCAATAACAATAAACCTGCGCTACCAAAATTTAAATAATTATGATTTATTTTATATATAAACGATGTTCGATTTTTTTGTTTTCTTTTAAATTTAAAATGTCTTGGTTGCAAAAGCATTATTATACACTAAAGTATTTTTTTATAAACGTTGAATATTTAAATAATTATTTAAATAATTATTTAAATATTCAATAAAAATAAAAAAATCAATCGTCGAGATAAACTGGTCCGACTATTAAAAAAAAAAGTATAGAAAAAGATATTAAAAAATAAACTGTTGAAACTTTCATTAATTTGTCGAAAGCGTAGTTTATTTTAGTAGGAGAAGATGAATTTAAAAAACGAATATTTTGTATATAAAAATAAAGTCCTAAGAAAAGTAATGAAAAGAAAAAGAAAAAGAAAATGAAAAAATTAGAACTTGATAAAGAAATCATTATTAGTAATTTAGCGAAAAATCCAAAAAATGGAGGAATTCCTGCAATTGAGAGTAAAGTAATAGTAAAAGAAATTAAAAAAAAAAAACTAAATTTAAAATCTGAGAAAGAATATATGGATTTAAAGTAAGTTGACAGAAATTGATGGAAATTTCAAAAGAAAATTAATAAAGAAATATTATAAATAAAAATATAAATAAAAACAATAATGATAGTTTCGAAAAGATAGGTTCAGTAATTCATAAATACACGAAATTATAATTAAAGATTATAAATTAAACTTAAAAAAAGAAAATTTTTAGATGTTTTTTTAGATTTAAAAATAGAAAAATGCGAAAAAAAGTATTTTTTATACTTTAAAGAATTTCGTAAACTTCATGGTTTTTTATTATTTAATTTTTTTCGACTTTTTAAAACAGCTATTTTGTACACTTTAAAAAAAAAAAAAAAAATCTGATAAATTTGTGCTGTTGAGAGTTAAAAAAATAAAAAGTGTGTTTAAAATACTACTAACTGCTAAAAAAGTTTTTAAAAAGTAAGCTTCCGTTAAAATAAACAATAACATAATTATTCCTACTAATAGTAAAATTATATTTATTAATAAAAAAAAATAAAATATTTCATTAGTGTATATAAGAAAAAATATTATAAAAAATAAAAAAATAAAAAAATAAAAAAAAGTAATATAGAAAAATAAAGCATGAATCGGAATTCCTTTGAAAAAAGATGGTTTTCAAAAATAAAAAGGAACCAATCCACATTTTAAAAAAATACAAAATAAAAAATTAAACCAAATGAATAATAAAAAGTAAAATTCTTTAAGTTGTTTAATGGAAATTAAGTATGAGAAAAAATATTCAAAAAAATATCAATCGAATGTAAAAAAATTTATATAAAATAAAATTAAAGAAATAAAAAGATTTAATGAAGAAATTAATGAAATTCAAAAAAAATAAAGTAAAGTTTGTACGAAAAAAAAAGGAGTGGTGTTTGCAAAATAATAATTTAGGTTTAAATTTAAATTATTATAATAGTAAGCAGTTGAGAAAGTAGATGTTATTATAAGTAAAAATATTAAAGTAGATAAAATTTCAATTAAAAAAATAACAGTGAATATAGAATTTGATCAAAATAAAATAATTATTCAAAAAAAAAAATTTATGTTTATAATCAAGTAATCGTATATTTCTTTTGAAGAAAAGTAAAAAGAATTGCAGTATATATTAATTATTAAAAAAAAAAAAAAAAAAATTAAATATGTAATTTTATGTTGAAAAGAAGTAAATATTAAATGACCGAATCAAGAAGAAATAATAGGACTTGATCATGCAAACGATATTAATAACAAAAATATAAGAAGTGTTACAAGAATTAATTGAATTTCGTAACCTGTTATATATTCAAAATTATTTAAATTTTTTAATTTTGAAAAAAATATTATATTTTTTGTTATCGGTAACAAAAAAAATATAATTGAAAATACAAAAACGGAATACAAATATAAAAAAAAAAAATTAATACTTCATAAAATAGAAAAAGATAAATTTAACAAATTAATTTAACAAAAATAAAAATTTAACAAAAATAAAAATTTAACAAAAATAAAAATTTAACAAAAATAAAAATTTAACAAAAATAAAAATTTAACAAAAATAAAAATTTAACAAAAATAAAAATTTAACAAAAATAAAAATTTAACAAAAATAAAAATTTAACAAAAATAAAAATTTAACAAAAATAAAAATTTAACAAAAATAAAAGTAAATAAAAGTAAATAAAAGTAAATAAAAATGAAATGAAAAAATCAATAATTAGTGTGAAATATATTAATTTTAAATTTAAAAAAAATTAATGTTCTAATGTACCTATGACTGGATTTGAACCAGTACCCTTACGGACGAGATTTTAAGTCTCGCATGTCTACCAATTTCATCACATAGGTTAAAATAAACTATTTTAATTTTTTTTTAAAAAAATTAAAATAGTTTAAATCGTTAAACTGCAGAAAAGTTGTAAAAGTTTTTAAAAAAAAAACATTAGTTTCTAAATTGAAAAATTTTTTTTTTGTTATAAAAAAAAAAAAAAATCCTGCGTAAATAGAATTAATGGAATAAAATAATTTTTCATTTTCTATTTCTATAAAAGCATTAAATGATATTTTAAAGTTATAAAATAAAAATTTATATTGTTCTTTCGCGTTTGTTTTATGAGCCATTGGGCCTTTTGTACAAGTAAAAATTTTTTTTTTTAAAGGAGCTACGAATATTTTAATTTTGTTTTTTTTATTTTTTTTTAAATTTATAAAAGATAAATAAAAAAATCACGTTAAGACAATATAAGATTGTTTTATTAAAATTTTTTTATTAGTTTTACAATTTTTATTAAACACATTGTTAACGGAAAGTTTAGTTATTAGAAACGGTGAAACTAGAGAAACAAAAGATATTGAATATTTTATGTTTTTTTTTAGTGTATTTTTTTTTTTTAAATAATTAATTTTATTAATAAATTTATTCAAATTCGGGCTAGCGGGAATCGAACCCACATTCTTAGATTGAAAGTCTAATGTCCTAACCATTAGACGATAGCCCGAGCAAATTAACAATATTTAATTTAAAAGATTTTTAAAATTGTATAGATACTGGATTTTGAATAAGAGAATCTGTCACTGAATCATAAAAAATTTCTCTTAAACCGACAGATGGAAAAGATTTTTTCATCGGTGTAGATGTATCTCCGTATTGAAGCATTAAATTTCTTATATCTTTTTTTCCGGAAAAAAAAATACCGTGCATTTCTAATGCTTCTCTTTCTAATCAATTAGCATTAAGAAATAATTCAGCTATAGAATTAATTGAATTTAATTGCGTATTTTTTTTAAAAACATTTGTGTAAATATTTGATTGTTTTATAAAAATAAAGAATCTTTGTTGATTTAATATAGAATGAAAATTATATACTATTAGAGAATTAGTTTGAATTGGTATTAATTTTTTAGAATTTACTGACGTTTGATTATTATTTAAAGGTAATTCATACGAAAAAATATCAATTAATTGAGTTGAATAAAATAAAGAAGATAATTTAAAATGTAATATAAGGTAGTAAAAACTTTTTTCATTTATAAAAACATTTAAATTTTTATTATTTGTTTTTAAAAATTTAATAAATAATTGATTAGTGTTAAATAAAATATATTTAAAATAAATTTTAAAATTAATGTTTATATGTTTCAAGTTGGAGTTGAACCAACGACCCCAAGGTTTTCAGCCCTGTGCTCTGCCAACTGAGCTATTAAAACTTTATTCTTCTTCTAATTCTTCTTCTAATTCTTCTTCTAATTCTTCTTCTAATTCTTCTTCTAATTCTTCTTCTAATTCTTCTTCTAATTCTTCTTCTAATTCTTCTTCTAATTCTTCTTCTAATTCTTCTTCTAATTCTTCTTCTAATTCTTCTTCTAATTCTTCTTCTAATTCTTCTTCTAATTCTTCTTCTAATTCTTCTTCTAATTCTTCTTCTAATTCTTCTTCTAATTCTTCTTCTAATTCTTCTTCTAATTCTTCTTCTAATTCTTCTTCTAAGAGGAGACTTTATAAAGTTAAGTATATAGTATATCTGTATAGAATATACGTTATATATATTTATATATATATTATATGTAATGGCTATATATATACTTATATATATTATATATATATTATATGTAATGGCTATATATATACTTATATATATTATATATATATTATATGTAATGGCTATATATATACTTATATATATTATATATATATTATATGTAATGGCTATATATATACTTATATATATTATATATATATTATATACTTATATATATTATATACTTATATATATTATATATATATTATATATATATTATATACTTATATATATTATATATATATTATATACTTATATATATTATATATATATTATATACTTATATATATTATATATATATTATATACTTATATATATATATTATATACTTATATATATATATTATATACTTATATATATTATATATATATTATATACTTATATATATATATTATATACTTATATATATATATTATATACTTATATATATTATATATATATTATATACTTATATATATATTATATACTTATATATATTATATACTTATATATATTATATACTTATATATATTATATACTTATATATATTATATACTTATATATATTATATACTTATATATATTATATACTTATATATATTATATACTTATATATATTATATACTTATATATATTATATACTTATATATATTATATACTTATATATATATATTCGCATTATACCAAACCAAGCCTGGCGGAGGGTACGACTCATAATCGATACTTAGAAGGTTCAATTCCTTCTGGTTTGCATACAACTAAATGTGCGGAAAAGTGGCCGAGTGGTTGATGGCGACAGACTGTAAATCTGTTAGTTTTACTCACGTTGGTTCGAATCCAACCTTTTTCATTTTTTTTTAATTACCAATTTAAAATTCTTTAAGAAAAATAATAACTTAAACATAGCTAATCATTTATTCTTATCTTTTAAAACTTCTAAGTTATTAAATATAAACTTAAGAAGAAAAAAACTAATATACTTATTAAGGAAAAGATTTAAATATGATTTAAAATTTTATGTAAAAAAAAAACTTTATCGTTGACCAATTTATAATGAAATCAATTTACCCTTTAGTCCTACAATTCATTACAATGCGTTCCAATCGATTTTTCTTTGAATAAAAAAAAAAATACCAAATATTAGATACCATAGAATAATAAATATTATCAAAAGTAAAAGTAAAATAATGAAAAAAAAAAGATTATTATTTTATGTTAGGTATACAAAATTTAGACATTTATTTATTTTTGATTTTTTGTATTTATACAATAATTTTTTTTTTAACATCTCAGTAAGTATTTATTTTTTAAAAAAAAATTATAGGAAAAAAAAAAAATTATTCTATTTTCTAATTTTTTCATTTAAAAAAAAAATAAATTTTGTAAATTTAAGAGGTTTTAAAAAAGAAAATTTTTTTTTTATGTCATCAGGTTTTTTTATTAAATTTTTTGAAAAGAAAAAATCTATAAAAAAAAATAAAATTATTAAATTACTAATGATGAAATGTTTAAGAAAACTTTTTATCTTAGGTAAAATAAAAAATATCATTCTAATAATAAGAAACAATCCTCTTTATTTTAACGAAATGCTTAATTTTTTAAATTTACCAATAGTTCATAAATTCGAAAGTCCGTACAAAAATAATAAAATAATTGAAGAAAAAAAAAAAAAAAAACCAATTTTTAAGATTTTATCTTTAATTTTTTTAAATAACATAAGTTACAGTAAAAATAAAATTAGAAAAGTTGGTCGAATTAAAAGAAAAATTTTACGAAAATTAGTTATTGAAAACAAATTAACTGATTAATATTTTAAAAAAAAATAAAAATAAAAAATAATTTTTTTTTTTTTTGGATTTTACAAAAATAAAACTACGAGTTTGACTGTGGCTCGGAATTAACGCGAGCAAAACGTCTTGACACATGCTAGTTAATATAAATTATTGAATTGATTTATATAGCGCAACGGTGAGTAAAGTAGAAAAATAAAATTTCATTTAGTTTATTGTAAAAATAAATATTTTAATTTTTTTTTTTTAAATAAAATTGTTTAATTTTATTAAAATTAAACAATTTTGGAAAAAAAAAAAATTAATCTTAATTACCTAAATGTAATTTTCGAATTAAGCCAGATATTTATGAAAATAAGTCGATGAGTTTTAGTTGTTTTGAAAGAACGATCAACCACATGGGGGCTGAAAAACACCCCACCGTCGGCAGCAGTGGAGAATATTGGTCAATAAGCGGAAGCTTGAACCAGCGTTTTGCGGAAATGATAGATTCAATGAGTCGTGAAGGCTATGATAGCTGTAAAGTTTGTCCGCGAGTCAAAATCATGATTTTATACTTGAAAAGAACCCCGGGCCAACAACGTGCCAGCAGCTGCGGTAAGACGTTGACGGGGGAGCGTTATTGATCGTTACTGGGCGTAAAGAGTGACTAGACAGTTTAAGAATTTGTAAATAAAATCATAGAAAAGTCGAAGATTTTTTACAAAACCTTAATAACAGAAATTTTTAAAAATTAATGATAAGCACAATTTAGAGATAAAATTCAAAAAAATTGTAAGGATCTTCAAACGCCGCGGCAGTTTCTTATTTTAATTTCTCGTCGAATCACTAAAGCACGATTATCAATTAGGATTGGAGACCCTAGTAGTTCGTGCCCTGAATTCATGGACATTTTGTATAAAATTTTTATTTATATGCAAGTTAACGCGGAAATGTCTCGCCTGGGGAGTAAAGCTGCAAAGGTAAAACTTAAAAAGATTGGCGGGAGTTTGTATAAATGGTGGAGCGTGTGGTTTAATTCGACAATCCACGTTTAATCTTACCAGTGTATTTTCAATTGTTAACGATATATTTCATTTGATGAATCGAAATAATTTAAATTGGTACTGCATGGCTGTCGTCAGTTTGTGTTGTGAAATGCAATATTAAGTTATTTAACAAATGCAACCCCTTATATAAATATTATTTATTTTTTTTATTAATGAAACATTGCTTAATAGAAATTTATTTTATTTGTATTTTACGACGGAGCGGATAAATCTAATTTTAAATTATTTATTAAATTTTATAAAATAAAATAAATTTAATTTAATTTATTTTATAAAATAAAATAAATTTCATAGTAGTAAAAATTATTTTTATTATTTTTATTATTGTGAATATTTAATATTTAATATTAAATAGCTAAATTTTAAATTATTCTGTTCTGAGGAAGAAGGGTAGAAGTCAAGTCATTATGGTCTACATATATTGGGCTACACACGCGCTACAAGGTTAAAAACAATTAGATGCTATAATGAAAGTTAAAGCAAATCTTTAAAAATTAACAAAGTTCGAATTGCAAATTGAAACTCATTTGCATGAAGATGGAATCATTAGTAATCGTAAATTAGTATGTTACGGTGAATGATATATCAAACTTTGCACACACCGCCCATCACGCTCGAAGAGTTGTATTGTTCGGAAATTTAACAAGCAACATTAGATTATTTAAATTAATTTTTAGTAAACTTTGGTTTCCAAAGTTTACTAAAAATTATTAAATAATAATTAAATTATTTTTAGTAAAATTTAAATTGTTTAAATCGACTAGCCGCTTGTGTTTCAAGGCCGGTATGGCAATTTGAGTGAAGTTGAAACAAGGTAATGGTAGGGGAACCTGTTGTTGGATTACTCATAATTTTTTTTTTAAATTAATTCTAAATTGTGAAAATTATAATTAATAATTTTCGAGAAATTTTATTTTAAAGAATATTAAGATACGTTGCACTAAGAGGATGCCTATTTATTAAACGTAACGCAGAGCGTCGTTCTGTTATTTATTGTTAGTAACGAAATTACAAAAATCAATAAAAAAAATAAATTAATTTAGTGAAGTGAAACATCATAGTAACTAAAATAAAAATCAACTGAGAAACGAAAAGTAGTGGTGAGCGAAATTCGAAATAACTTATAAATAAAAAAAAATTAAAACAAATGCTTTGCATAAACATCGATTAATATTTTTGAAAAAATAACCAAAGTGGTTAAAGTCCAGTAATATCGATGATTTTAATAGGGGTATAGTTTAATGGTAGAACAACGGTCTTCAAAATCGTTCATGTGGGTTCAATTCCTGCTATCCTTGATTTTTTCTAAAAAAAATAAAAAAAATAAAATTTTTAAATTTAAAAATTTTTTTTTTAAAAACCCTAAAAGAATAAAAAAAAAATATATTCATTTTTTTAGTAACTTAGTTAGTAATAAAAACATAAAATTAAATTTTTTTAAAAACTCTATTGTTTTTAAAAGATTACAAATACCAAAAAAATTTTTTATTTCTAAAAAAAGTGTTTTTATAAATTACAAAGAATTCAATTTTTTTTTTTCTTCTTTTAAAAAAATAAATTTTTTTAAAAAAATAATTTTTTTTAAAATTTATTTTAATTTTATTTTATCTATTAAATATCTTTTTTTTAAAAAAAATCATTTAATGAATTTTAAAAAAAATTATCTTATTAATAAACTTACTACTTTAATTTTTATAAATAACCAAAATTATTTAATTTTATTTTATAAATTTTTAATATTTTTTAACACCCAAAAATATGAAAATTTAAGTTTCTATTATTTTAATTTATTTTTTTTTTATTTTAATAAAAATTATATATTAATTTTTGCTAAAATAAAAAATTCTTTATTAATTAAAAACAATAAAAAAATTAATCATAAAATATTTTTTTTTAAAAAAAAAATATTTAAATTTAAAACATTTTTTTTTAAAAAAAAATATTATAACACTTTATACAAAAATTTACCAGGTCTAATCGAATTAGTTAAATTTTTTTATAAAAAAAATATTTATGGTTTTTTTCCGTTAAATCTTTTTAATAAAACTCTTGATACTATTACTGTACTTACAAATAACTCTATAAATTTAAATAAATTTGATATTTTTGAAATTAAATTTAAAAAAAAAATAAAAAATAATTTTAAAATTTTTCATTGAAAATTTTTTTTTTTAAATTTAATTTCTCATTACGTATATTTTGATGATTTATTTGAATACAAGTATAATTATTTTTTTTTTAAAAGCAAAAATAAAAAAAATAAAACATTTAATTTTAATTTTTTAATAAAAAGAAAAAATTCAATATATGATCAAAGGTTTAACCAAAAAATAAAATTTTCTAATTACAAATTAAAAAATAAAATTAATTATTCAATTAATAATTTTTTTTTCAATAAATTAAACTTATCATTTTTAACTAATTTAGAAATTTTAATTTTTTTATTTATTAAATTAAATAACAATTTTACTAATTTTATTTTTTATAAATTATTTAAAAATAATAAATTTTTTTTAAATTTAAATAATCTTCAAAATATATTTTTTTATAATATAAATAATTTTTTTTTTTATTTAAAATCCAAAAATAATTTTTTTTCTAAAACAAACATAATTCCGTTTAATTATTCTTTTAATTATTCTTTTAAAAGATTTTTAATTAAAACGTTTAATTTTAGAAAATTTTCTAATATTACAACTCCCTATCATTATTTCACTATAATAAAATTTCTAGAATTTTGTTCTGGTAAAAAAATATATTTTTCTATAAATTCTTTTTTTAATAATTTATTATCATCAAATGAAAATTTTCTTTGTTTAATGTGATCTCAAAAGGTAAAATTTTTTCGTAAAGTGTTAGGACCTCGACTTTTTTTAAGTGAATCGCTTCAAATTCTTTATACTTGCTTGAAACACAAGGACCCATATATTTTATCAAATTGAATTTTGCAAATGTTATATAAAATTAGTTTTTGAAAATATAAACTTTTTTTTAGATACATCCAATACGTTTTAAGATATTTTTTTTGAACAATAGTTGATAAATTACAAATTAAAGGATTAAAGTTTCAATTAAAAGGAAAAGTCAGTGTTGCAGGTAATGCAAGAACTCGAACTGTTTTAAATAAAATGGGGATAACCGGTCATTCGACATTTAATAATAAAATACTTTACGATTTGCAATTAGTACGAACGTTTACTGGAGTAATTGGATTTAAAACTTGATTATTTTTTTAATTTTTATAATGTTGATTTTTCCAACTGAATATAATTGACTAGACTCGTTCATCGATAATGATTTGTTATGATTAGACAATGCTTTAAACTGAGAAGAAGCGTTTGAATTAATTTTAACAGATTTAACTATATATAATTTATTCGTGACTCCATTTTTTTTTAACAGCCATTTTTTTTTAGATTCTTTTGTTAAAATCTCATTCCTGGATATATTATTTATAACTGAAACCAATAAACAAACTTTTTCAAAAGAATTTTATGATTTATTCATTTGAGATTTAGTTAATAATGTTTATGTAAAATTCTTACCAATTAATTTTTTATTTTATACAGATTATCAAGATTTTATGATAATAATGCTTTATTACTCTCCTGAATTAATCATAGTGTTAACTGATTATATTAATATATATTGACTTAACACAGTGTTTAGTTTCACTCCAACAAGTGTGTTTGATTCATTTCACGATTCAATTAATTCCTCTATTGCTGAATTTATGGAAAATATAATTTTATTTTTTTTGTTTGCTTGAATTATAGCAATGTTTGTAAATATTTTTAATATTTTAAAATGAAATAATCCTTTAGAAATATATATATTTAAATTAATAAATTATCTTTATTCAATCGCAAGAGAATCTAGAGCTCAATTTGAATCAATTTTACAAACTTTTTTTTTTTTCATTTTTTACTGAAGTATGTTAATAGCTACCTTTGATGATGATCAAGAAGAATTAATTGAAATTTTTGATACTAGTTTTTTTACTTTTTTTTGCATATTAATTACTTTTTTATTGTTTAAATACTCTCAACACTATTTTGCTTTTCTTGAAGCATCAGTAGCTGAAGGAAGAAATGTAGCTTTCATAGCAAAACAATTTTTTAGAGATTTTATAAACACCTTTGCCCTTTTTTTAAGATTTTTTATTCTTCTTTTTCGTTTAAACGTTTACGATACTTTAGATGATTTTTATGATTCTTATTATATTTTTATCGGAGATTTTGATGATGATGAATATTTTGTAGAATTATTTTACTCTTTTTATTATTTTTTTTACACAGATCCTGACAATAATGACGATCGTGCTTTTTCATTAGAAGATGAAAGTGATCTTTTTAATGATTTATTTTATATATATTTCATTTGTTGAACAAAACTTTTTACTTTTGTTCTTTTTATTTTAGAAGAAATTTTAAGACTTTCGTTAGCATTTTATATTTGTTACTTAATAATTTTTGAAGTTCACGCTGTTAATTGTTCTTATGTCGAAGATAATTATATTCAAACGCAACGACAACAAAATCCTTATTTTATTGAAATTTTTATAAAAAATCCTTACTTTAAATTTTAATTATTGAATTGAATCTTGAACATTTATGCAAACAAATAAATAAAAAATGACATTTATTAAAAAATAAAAAAAAAACATTAACTTTAATTAAATATCATTTTATCTTATTAGCTAAAAAAAAAAAAAAACTAAAACTAGGATTTATAGTATTTGAAATAAAAGAATACAAAATTGATGAATTTTTTATTCCAATTCCTGAAGAAATAAGCATTCGTTATACTAGACAAGATAATACTTCGGAAGATGAATTAAAATTTGAAAATAGATTAAACGCTTTAAAATGAAAATGAAATTTTAGTAACGTCGGAGCTCTTTTAATTATTTTTTTTATCTTATTTAATGTTGTTCGTATATATTTATATTGATGATATTGTGAAAATTTACCAATTTTTGCATTCAGAGACGCTAAATATGATTTTTTAATTGAATATACTTTTAAATTTGTTCTTCTTGATAATTTTACTGAAGTTATAAAATTTACTAAAGCACCGATTTCTTTATTAATTGAAATATTAATTAAAATGATAATTAATTTTAATATTATTTTTTAATTTGATGGTAGAAAGCATAAATTTATTTTTCTTTTTCTTTTTTTTAATATTATTTAGCATAATTATTAATACGAATACTTCTTTACATTTATTATTAACTGCAGAAATTCTATGAATAACTCTTTATGGAATTGTTTTATATGTAGGATTTATTTATGACAATTTAAATATTTTGTCACTAACATTCTTTTTTTTAGTTTTTTCTGCTATTGAGTTTGGAATCGGATTAATTTTATTACTTATACAAAATTTATTCAACCGTACAATTAATTTAATGGATAATGATATATCTTTTAATAAATTTGCAACTAGATTTAAAACAAACGTATTTATCAATAAAATTAATTGAAAAATATAACGTAAATAAATGAGTTTAAACTTGCTTATAATTAAAAAAAACATCTCTAATTTTTTTTTTTTTAAAAAAAAAAATAAAATAATTTTTGAGTTTAATCCTGATTTTTATACTTTTTATAGCTTTAGCATTTATTTTAAATTTATAAATGATTTTAAAAAACAACCATTAGTTTCAACTATTACTCTTATAGTAAATATTTTTCTTTTAACTTTTTATTGAAATAAAGCTCGTGTTTTATATTATATTAATAATTGAGTGTATACAACTAACCACAAACGAATTGCTATAAATTATTTTTGATTTGTAATTTTAGCCGGTATAGTAGGGATGGTGCTAGCCACCATAATTAGATTAGAATTTGCTTACCCAGGAGTAGGTATATTTGCAGGAGATAGTATTCAATACTTAACACTAGCTTCTGCACATGGGGTAATTATGGTTTTTTTTATGATAATGCCATTACTTTTTGGAGCTTTTGCTAATTTTTTGTTACCAACGCAGCTGGGGGTTCACGATGTAGCTTTTCCTAGATTAAATAGCGCAGCTTTTTGATTTTTACCAGGAGGACTTTTAATGCTTTGTCAACTTGTTTGCGTTGATAGAAGATATCAAAGAATGAATTGTTTTAATATTAGAGAAGTACAATCATTACTAAAAAGAAAATTTTTTAATGATTTAATAAACTCAAAAGATCATCACGAGTTAATAAATAAAACTACTATAGGTACGAGATTTAAAACTAATAGTATTAATTCTATAAACAGTAATGTTTACTTATTAAATATTTACGGACTAGAATTAATTTCAAAAATAAAAACAAATTTGTATTTATCAAATAATGAAAATAATGAAACTTTTAGATTAATTACTAATTTTAATAAAAATAATTTATTTTATTATCTTATTAATCAATCATTATCCTTTAGTTTTTTTTTTTATTTTAATAATTTATTTTGCACCATTTTGTTAAATAATTGATATTTTGCTAATTATAATTATTTTTTTAAAAATATTTGTAATAATTTTTCTACCTCAACGGTTAATATAGAAAATTACCTTAAATCAATTTTTTATAAATCTTTATCTATCGCAAATATTTTTACTTCGATTATTAATTTTTTCGAAAATACTATTAATTATTTTTTTTCATATTTAATTTCTTTTTTTGAAAAAAAATATATTTTACAAATTAGAAAAAATATGTTATCTTTCGTTACTTCCGATAATGCTCAAAAATATTCGTTTGATTGACAAAATGAATTATACGGAGATAATTTTTTTTTTATTAAAAAAGATGATGAAATTCTTTTTAAATTTTTGTTATCTTTTAATTTTTTTAAGCAATTTGATGATTTTTTTTTTTTTAATGAAACTATTCAAATTTTAATTAAAACTTGTAAACATTTATTTTATCAAATAAATGTTTTAATCGCTTTAAATAATATTTTAGAATTTGTTAAAAATATGATATTTTTTAAAACAATCTTTAATTATTTTTTTTTTATACCAATCGAAGTTAGTTCGTTATTTTTTAATTTTAAAACTTTTTATATATTTAATTTGTTTTATACTTATTATAATAGCTATAGCAATAGTAAATATTCTTTCAATAGTAATGATTTAAATGAAAAAAATAAAATAAATATTTTTTTTACTTCTAATTATTTTAATAATTTAGATCAAAAAAATATTTTAATTTCAACTAATGAAGAATCAATTGAATTTTCTAGAAATTTAAAATTTAATAATCCTGTATTTAAATATGATTATAAATCTGGAGATTATTTTCCTAAACTATATAAAGAAGTTTACCCGCATTTGTTTACTTCCATAATAAATTTAACTAGCGGATTAAAAACTTCTCCTTGATTTTTTTCTTCTAATACAGAAGAACTTTTTGAAAATAATTTTAATAATTTTTTTATTAATGTATCTAAAAATTTTATTTTCGATAATTTTGAAATCCATAGTTGAAGTTTAAATAAATTTAATAACATGGATGGATTTTATAATTTTTTTTTTTCTTTATTTAAAGAACATAATCAAAACATTAATTTTAAACATATTTCTTTAGACGCGTTAAATAATAAATTTCAAAAAATGTTTTTAACTAGTTCATTACAACAAAGAATTTACTCAAATTGACGTCAATTAAAATTTACACGAGAAGCGTGAAGATGTAAATTATTGTCTGCTAGACATCAAAAAACTCTTTTTAAACGTTATGTGCACGAAGATGGTGTTTTTTGATCAATAGAAAGAAACGCTAAAGATTTAATTCCAGGATGAGCAATGATCACTCCCTTTTCTTCTCGTATTCGTTTTACTGCAATAGGAAAAACCGATATCGGTTTGATGGGAGTTTTATTAGTACTTAATTCTTCAATTATAAGTGGGGCAAATTTTTTAGTTACTTACCGCTACTTGTCGACTCTTAATAATAGAAAAACTCGAGACGCGAGAGCTTTTTTCACAGAAGCTATTATGGTTTCATCATGAATGATGATTTTAGCTAATCCAATGTTAGCAATAGCTATAATTATGCTTCTATCAGATAGACACTGACAAACATCTTTTTTTGATTATTCTGGAGGAGGGGATACTGTATTATTTCAACATATGTTTTGATTTTTTGGACATCCTGAAGTTTATATCATTATTATACCTACTTTTGGATTTACTAATACAATGTTATCTTACTATTTAAAAAAACGAGTTTCTGCAAGAGCAAGTTTACTTTACTCGATGTATACTATCGCTTTTTTAGGTTTTTTTGTTTGAGGTCATCACATGTATATGGTTGGACTTGCTCATACTACTCGAATGCTTTTTAGTACCCTTACTGTTATGATCTCAGTCCCAGCTGCTACAAAAATTATGCATTGATGCGTTACTACAGTAAACAGTTCTTTTATGATGGAATTACCTTTATTATTTACTTTTACTTTTATTTTTTTTTTCGTATCAGGAGGAATTAGTGGAATGTGCGTAGCTCATACTGGAATGGACATACTTTTTCATGATACATTTTACGTAGTAGGTCATTTTCATGTAATGCTCGCAGGTGCCGCAATGTTTGCTTCGTTCGGAGCCTTTTATTTTTATTTTCCAGCTATTTTCGGTGTAAAATATAGTAGAATTTATGCTTACTTACATTATACGTATTATCTAATTGGTCAATTAATGACCGTAATTCCAATGTTTTGATTAGGGTATGCTGGAATGCCTCGTCGAGTACTTGATTATCCTGCATCTTTCGGAGGATGACACAGTGTTATATCTGCTGGTCACATGCTTAATGTAGCAGGATTAATGGCTTTTTTTATAATGATTTTCGATAGTCTTCGTCAAAATAGAGCAGTTATTAGAAATTCTTTTGGAATTAATAGATTTAATGTTAGACTAAATTTCTATATTTATGAAATAGCTAAATCAGTTTTTATTAAACAAAAAGCGTTATTTTTATATAAATCAGTAAAAATATATTCAATAAAATTATCAAATTTAAATTATTTTAATTTCGAACCATACGAATCGACTTTGTTTTCTTATGTATTTTTAGATCCAAAAAAATAAAATAAAAATTGTGTATAAAGTTTGCTTAATGAGATTTTTTTTTTACAATTATTAAATTTTATAATTTTGTTTTTTTTTATTAATAGTATAAGTATCATTACAATTTGATATTTAGCAGGAATTTATTTAATTTCGTTAGGATTTTTATTATTAATAGACGATGCTGATATTTTTATTGGTTTTTTATGAATAATAGATTTAGGTGTTGGTTTAATTTTTTTTATCTTCATTCTTCATTTTTCAAATTTTTTACATCAAAAATCTTTAATAGAGTTATCAAATCGTTTTTTTTTTTTCTTTTTTTTCTTTTTTCTTTTTTTTCTTTTCTTCTTTTTTTTTTTCTCAAATATAGAAAATAACAATTACAATTATCAATTAAAAAAAAATTGATTTTTTTTAATTTCTTGATATAATTATTATTTTTTTTTTAATTCTTTTGTCATTACAGATTTAAATTTGTTAAGAGAAATTTATTTTTATAATAATTCATTTGAGTTTTTTTTAATAAATTTTATGATATTTTATGGAATTTTCGGATCGATTAATTTATGTTTTTTAATAAAAAGAATTTTCATTTTTTTAAATTTTAGTCAATTAATAAATTTTGATTTTTTAAATGAAATTAATTCTATTTTTTTTATTCGAAATCAAAATTTTGTTAATCAACAAAATGCTTCGACGGGAACAAGGGTTTGATTAAAAAAAAAATTACCTCACATTAATGATTTTTAAAGAAAGTTGATTATCAGTATCTGACAATACTAATGTACGATGGTTACAAACTTTTCATTTATATAAAGGATTTAAAAAAAAATTTATTAAAATAGGATTTTTTTTAAAAGGAGCAGCAAAGGTTGTAGAACCTCCACGTATAGAATACAAAGGTTTTAAATTTAAATTTAATAAAAAGGGAGATATATGTCGTGGATTTTTAATAAGAACTCGGTATAATTTATTAAAAAAAGATGGAACTTCTGTTATTTTTAAAAATAATAATATTATTCTTATAAAAAAAAAACAAGATATAAAATCAAAATACTTACATGGGCCGGTTTCGAGTAAATTAAAACGAAAAAAATTTATAAACTTATTTAAATTCTCATTTTAATTTTTATAAAAATGATTTCAACTGAAATTATAAATTTCATTAATCAAACTGAAGATATTTTTTCTTATAGCAATCTTGACAATTTACAAACTATTTACCATTATTCGATTCCTAACACAAGACTTTCTTACCCTGAACCCTTTATAGCGTCTGCTTCTTTTATGCATTCTGATTTATGATTTATACATATTTTAATTTATCAATATTGATTGTGATTCGTTTTTGTTTTTATTATTGTTTTTTTTTTCATTACTTTCATTTGTACAATTAGATGATGTAATATGCGAATTAAACCGCGACGTGAGACTAGAGGTGTTAGTCGTTCAAAATGCGGAGATTTAATAACCGCCTGTGTTCCAGTTTCTTGAGCAACTTCAATTATAGTAAATGAATCTACTGACGCTATTGATTATTTTGATGGTTTTGGAACTACTGAATTAGTTGTTGGAATTCGTGCATACCAATGAGGATGAGAATACTATTATCCTAAAGATTTAGACTTAAACTATAACATTAAAAAAAATTATTCTTCTTTTATAGGAAATTCGTTAAAATATAATAAATCTGCTGATATTAACATAAATTCAAATAATTTGTGAAAGTTTTATCAAAATAAAAATTTTGATCAAATTGTAACTCCAGCTCAACTACTTGTTCTTCCTATAGATAATTCTAATTTGTTAAATTTTTTAACTTTTAACGATATAGGAGCAAATTCTTTATATGAATCAAATGCTTTTAAAAAAATTAAAATGTTTTCAAAAATAAACACAAATGATTTATTTGTATCAAATAATGAATTTACTTTAAAATTTAAAAAATTATCTAATCTATACATAAACCAAAACGATTTTTTAGATTCTCAATTTTATAATATTAAAAGACAACAAAATTTTTTAACAAATAGTTCAATTATTAATAACAATGTTACTTTTTTAAATTTAAATTCAATTAACAAGTTACTTACTTTTAATTTTAAAACTAAACAAAACGTATCAACAAATTTTTTTTTTTTCAAAGAAAAATTAAATTTTTTTTTTAATAATAAAATAAATAATAATTTTAATGTTTTTTTTATTAAATTTAATTCTATACTTAACAAATCTAATATAAACAAAAATGAAAATTTTTCAAAATTTATAATAAATAACTCGTACTTAACTAAAATTAATAATAATACAGATAAAAAAAAAATAATCTATCCTATGTTTAAAAATTTTAATTCAATTTTTAATAAAAACAAATTTATAAATAAAAATTCAATAAATAAATTAAACTTTAATTCAGATTTAAATACATTTGCTTTCTTTAATGAAATTAATTTAAATTTTAACAATAAAACTAAAAATTACTTAAATCATTTTACTTTTTCCTCAAATCAGTTTATTTCTTTATCAAATAGAAATATTAAAAATTTTATAAATTTAAAACCAAAATTATCAAATTTAAATTATTCAAATAATTTAAATAATAATATTGATTATTTAAATATTTTAAATAAAAAAATTAATTCAAATGAGTTTTTTTTTTATAATATTACAAATTTAAATTTAATTAATTTTACAACAACTAACAAATTATTAACAAATAAAATTAGTTTTGATTACCCGTATTCTCCTATATTATCAAATAATTTAACAATTTCTGCATTAAAGTATGATTCTCACAAAAATACTTTTATTGAAAATTCTCCAAGTGTGTTACAAGGAAAAGAAGAACTTATGCCAAATTTTTTAATGAATATTTATTGAAACTTTTACTATTTAAATTCTAACAAAGAATGACGTTTAATAAACGATAATTTATATTTTTCATTAACTAGAAATTTTTCTTTTCCTATTTTTTCTTTTTACTATGATTATGATTTTAGAAATTGACAATCTTTTGAATTGCTAGAAGATGCTTATTGAGAATCAACGTATTCAATATACTTATTTGATGAGTATTTAAATTTAGTTAATGAATTTTATTCTTTCGAGTATGCCGATAAAGAAACAAAAAATTTTATTAATTTTAATAAATTTATTGAAAGTAAAGATTATTTAATAAATAAATCTTTTGATTTAGATCAACTTTCAATGGGAGAATTTTATTCATTAAATTTTTACATTGATGATTTTTTATCACCATTAAATTTAATTAAAACTAAAGATTTTTCTATTTTTTCTTCAATTAATAATTTTTTATTAATCGAAGATAGTTATGAAACTTTTAAGTTTTTAAAATATTTTTTTAACGATAATAACAATAATTTTTTTTTTTTCTCTAATAATTTTTTTAATTTTTTAAATGAAGCAACAGTATTAAATTACTTCAGATCTGATTTTGATGAATTTTCATGATTTTTTGATGAAAATAATTTTCTTTTACCTGATAATGGTGAATTCGCGGATTACACCTTTCGATATTTAGATTTAACAGATAATATTTATGATTTATTTGCAACAGACGGTACTCAGTTTGATTGATTTTCTTTAAATTCAAATAATCAATTAAATCGTTTTAATAATTTTATTAATTTAAGAAATACAGCTAAAAGTTCTATAGTTACATATAATGCTATACAAAAAGTATTTCGTACTAGATTTGATGAAAATCGTTCTCATACTAAATTAACAGATTTTAATAATTTTTTTATTAATCAACCTTTTATTAGCACAAGTAAAATTCCGTATGAAAGATTATTAGGTAAAAATAAAGAAAATTTTTATAACTCTTTTGCTTATAAAAATAATTTTAAATTATTTTTTAATAACTTATATACAAACACTAGTTCATTAAATTTTTATTTTTATGATTTTCCATTTTTAATGGCATTAAAAAGTGACGCTTCTCGTTATTTATGATTTGATTGATTTGCAAAATGAGGATTTTATGAAATACAACCTTCTTCTTCTTCAAGATACGCTCTTTACGGTATGCCTTATTATTCTAAAAATTTTGAATTTAGTGCTGTAAATAATGAAAATTTAATCGAAACTGAAACTTATTTAATACGAATCTCTAAAGCTAGAAAAAATTATTTATCAAATTGAACACATACTCCTTATTTTTACGCAAAAAACAATTATTGATATAAAAATAATATAATTTTTAATTTTATGAATAATAATTTAAATTCAATAAATATAACTAAATTTTTTTTAATTTCAATGAAATGATATTGAAACGATATTCATTTTTTTGATTATAGTAATAAAACCTTTTCTCCTTCTAATTCTAACATAAATACTTATTCAAAAACTAATTGAAAACCTCAAAATTCGATTCAATCTTATTGTTATAACATAAGTACACTAGTAGATATTTTAACAAAACGTGAGTTTTTGTATAGAGAATTGTTTGTTAAATCTAATAAAATAATTAACTTACCTATTGATCTAACTGCCTCTCCTTCAAATAATTTATTAAATGAAATAAAATCAAATTTTTTATTAACTGACGTTATTATAAACAACAATGAATATTCAAAAAACATATTTTATACTTCTTTAAATTATTATAATTATTTAATAATTAAAAATTTAATTAATGAATTATCTTCTGTTATAAATTTAAAATCTTTATCTAATTTATTTTTTTTATATTTATTTAACAATGAAAATTTTAATTTTAATGAAACTATCAATACTGAAATTTATAAA
This sequence comes from Lumbricus terrestris, assembly GCA_949752735.1. NCBI lineage: Eukaryota > Metazoa > Annelida > Clitellata > Crassiclitellata > Lumbricidae > Lumbricus > Lumbricus terrestris. The sequence continues at coordinate 43,722 of CATKHU010000329.1, forward strand.
AATCAATATAGACCAATGAGAAAAGGAATAACTAATATGATTCGATTACACGCTACCGGAGCTATGGCATTACCTATAGAAATACGATTACAAATTCTTGCTTCATCGAAAGATGTTATTCATTCTTGAGCAATACCTTCAGCTGGAATAAAAATTGATTGTGTTCCAGGTTATTCTTCGCACAGAGTTATGATATTTTTAGTTTATGGTATTTTTTGAGGTCAATGCATGGAAATTTGTGGAAGATATCATCATTGAATGCCAATTGTAGTTTATTTTATGAAAAGAGATTTATTTTTTTTATGATGTACTCATTTTATTTTTTTAAGCGGAGCAAATAATTTTTGAACCATTAACGATAAACAATATTCCGATTATATTCGATTAGCTTCTTTTGATAAAAATTCATGACTATCGGAAATAATTTCTTAAACTAAAAATAATTCAATAGTTTATTTTATTATTTAAATAATAAAATAAACTATTTTTAAATAAATGAGTTTTAAATGTTAATAAGTAACTATAATAATTATTTTAAAATTAAAATTTTTTCTAATTTAATTTTAATCAATTTTTTTTTTAATATTTTATTGATTTTAAATTTTTATTTATTTAAAAAAAATTTAAATTTTTTTTATAAATTTTTTTTTTGTAATTTATTTAAAAAAAAATATCTTAAAAAATTTAATAAAACAATTTTTAAAAATAAAAAATATTTTGTTTTTAATAATATTCTTAAATTAAAAATTATTTTTAATATTTCAAACTGTTCGTATAATATTTTATTAAAATATTTAATAAATAGAAAAAATTTCTTATTTATTAAAAAAATAATAATAATTTTTAATTTTTTTAATTTTTTTAATTTTTTTAATTTTTTTAATTTTTTTAATTTTTTTAATTTTTTTAATTTATTAAATTTATTAAATTTATTAAATTTTTTTAATAATAAAAACAATTTATTTTTTTTATTAAATAAATTAAA